>CABFOW010001594.1:0-98499 GCA_902141385.1 Timema californicum
TTGTGTTTGTTCGAGGCATGTTTCTCACGGGTCGTTGTGTTTGTTCAAGGTGTGTTCCTCAATCCAGTCATTGTGTTTGTTCGAGGCATGTTTCTCACGGGTTGTTGTGTTTGTTCGAGGCATGTTTCTCACGGGTTGTTGTGTTTGTTCAAGGTGTGTTCCTCACTCCGGTCATTGTGTTTGTTCCTAACTCTAGTCGTTGTGTTTGTTCCTCACTCCAGTCGTTGTGTTTGTTCCTCACTCCAGTCGTTGTGTTTGTTCCTCACTCCAGTCGTTGTGTTTGTTCGAGGCATGTTTATCACGGGTTGTTGTGTTTGTTCAAGGTGTGTTCCTCACTCCGGTCATTGTGTTTGTTCCTCACTCCGGTCATTGTGTTTGTTCCTCACTCCGGTCATTGTGTTTGTTCCTCACTCCAGTCGTTGTGTTTGTTTGAGGCATGTACTTCACTGGTTGTTGTATTTGTTCAAGGTGTGTTCCTCACTGTTTGTTGTGTTTGTTCAAGGTGTGTCCCTCACTCCCATTGTTATATTCGTTCAAAGTGTGTTACTCACTCTGGTTGTTGTGTTTGTTCAAGGCGTGTCCCAATCCTTGGTAAGCACAGCAAGCGAGTGACCTGTGGAGCGTGGAGCGCTAGAGAATCTTCTTGCTCTTGGGTCTGAAGACAAGACCTTGTCTATAAGCAACGTTGAGGGAGACACCTTGCGGGTCATCTCCATGCGCTCAGACCCCAGTGATATACAGTTCTCAGAAATGAAGCTTGACGAAAGGATGGCAGGAGAAAACACGGTAATTTGGCTACCAACCATTGCAAAATATATATTTACATATGCAGCATTTTAGTGTCCAATGCAGAAATAGCCTACCTCAGTGGTCTTGGGGTATAGTGTTCATCTCAGGACCCAATGTCCATATGTTCAAATCCGCTGAGATCAATAGATTTTTTTAGCAATACAAAATCTAACACAACTTCCTTTGTAGGTAAAGTAAAGAAGTCAGTTCCATGTTGATTGTTACATATAAAATAAACCTGGAAGGTATGTTAAAATATCTTCCCTTGCAAAATTGATAGGACCTTTCGCTCTCACTCATAGAAATGCTCGTGTGCTGATATAATCATTCAGTTGAGAAAGTGTACGTTAAATACCGCAAATAAGTAAGTATAAAATAATAGCATTCTATATCATTTAATCACAGTTTCTAGCATCGAATTAGATCTTTCCCAAATGTTTTAAGGACTCTTGAGTGGTAAATTTTATTTATTTAATATTATCTGCAAGGAAAACGGTTGATTTTTGTTTACACATATGTTACTTTTTAAAACAATTACATCAATCTTTCTCACACAATGCACAAATGCTTGACAACTATTTTGACCTATAATAATAAGTTTCAGAAATTCATTTCTTAACAGTACACAAGGTTCATTATAGTTTTAGATAGAGATATGTCCGGTGCACAACATTTTACAAAGGATGAACGATGAGTGGTCACTGGTCATGCGGCAAACAATCATAAGATATATAATAAGGAGAGTTGTTCTACAGGTGTGTAAGAGACCTGCTATGGAGAAGAGAAGTGCCCTTGAAGTGTAAGGAAGTGTTGTACAGGGTGTACTTTGTACCTGTATTCACATATGCAGCAGAAACATGGATATTGATTGTAAGAGAGACTAGGAAAGTGGAGGCCATGGGAATGAAGTTTGTGAAGAGTATGTTAGCTGTCACGAGGAGAAACAAGATTAAGTTATCCAGGAAAGAGCGGGGGAACAGGGAATACATGATATAGCAGAGGAAGCAAGACTGAGATGGTATGGGCATGTAATGAGGATGGAAAATGAAATAATTGATAAGATAATCATCATCAACTTTTTCCAGCCTGTGGCTGGGTCAGTTTAGTAAAATGCCTCCTCCAAAGACAATTATGGAGATTAAATATGTAGAAAAAATATAAGGGAGACCAAGGAAGAGAGCAGATAACAGCAAGGGTGCGAATGAGTGGAGGAGAGTGAGCAAAGGAAAGAGGGTGATGGAGACATTTTACTAAACTGACCTGGCTACACTCTGAAAACAGATGATGATATTGACAAAGAAAAAAACCAGAAAACCCTTCTGTTTTTTCCAAAATCATTTTTCTTCTATGTAATTTGAAAATATAATCTATTAAATATTGCTTACACTTAAAAACTTGAAAATATTAAAAAAAAAATTTGTGGCTATTCCTTGTAATTGTAGTTAAGTTAAGAAACTGGCCAATCCTATTCAACTCAAAATATTGAGACTCTTTTACTTGTCAACATTTTCACACTATCTGACAGGTTTTAACTTATATTAATTCAGATTTACCACTTTATTTTTTTAAGTTTAAACACCTCACATGCTTGTAATTGAGATTTATGAAATAAGTTTCAAGAGGTGACGACAATGTGCTAAATTTGGTTGAATTCTGTTCATTAATTTTTTAAGTTATTGAAGAAACATTTACATATGTGTGCACAGATTTTAATAATTTTAGTATTTTATTCCAAGAAATCACACCTAATTACCATTATACTAATTTATTTATTCAATTAAAACAGACACTCTGGCGTCACCGCTCAATTGAGCTCTTATCAACTGAGAGGTTGCTGGCTGTTGCTGAAGATAATACCAACTTAAGCAGATTAAGGGTGTCAATGTGGCCAGCACAGCGAACCCTCTGACTCTTAATATCTATATATTCAAAATGAAAGTAATCTATGAAACTATTTACATCTGCGGCCAACCTATTACTAAATCTCCCTTAATCTGAAGTGTGTTCAACATGTCAACTTGCAGGTGAGTGTGTTGGTCGGCAGGAAGACCTTGTTCTTGTATAACCTCCATGACCCGGACAATCCTGTGGAGCTTGCCTTCCAGCAGAGGTATGGGGCGGTCGTCACTTACAAGTGGTGAGTACAAGACTGAGGATTCTATACCAGAGATTTAGAAAAATAAACTCATCATCATCTGTTTCCACCCTTTGATCAGATCATTTAAGTAAAATGCCTCCATCTTCTTCTATCCTTCCACCATTCTTCCTAATTTAATTACTTCCATTCTTCTCCTCTCACTTGTACACTTTCTGTTATTTGCTTCTTCCCTCTATTCCTTAGTCTTTCTTGCGGTATTTTCCCTACATACTTGATCTACATCATTCTCTTTGGTATTCTTCCCTTTTCCATCCTCATTAAATGGCCATAATATCTCAGCCTTGTTTCCTCTACTATTTCATGAACCCCAACTCTTGCTTAGGCAGCTAACTTTCTCCTCCATCTTTTGCAATAGTGTCTTACATTTAATGTCCAGGCTTCTTGTGCACACATAACTATAGATACACCCTCTATAGCTCTTGCACATAAGCTAATGATATATCTCTTTAAGGAAAACCTCTTTTCTCCTTTTGAGATGTTTTGTTTATTATTTAGAAGAAGGTTCAGGGAAGTTGGATAGAAACATATAAAATGTAAAAACACAATATAGATTTTACAGTGAAAAGAAGAACACAGTATCACACTTTACATTGCTGCCACTGGACTAAGAGCTAATGGCTGCCTCTTGAAGTAAATTGATTGCTAAAACCCAATCCTCTAACTTAGGTTTCATTCTATTGGAACTCATTAGCAGGGCAGCAATGTAAAGTGTGATCTTTGTTCTTCTTTTCATTGTAGAAGCCATATTGTGTTCCATTTTTAAAAAAATGTTTCTATCCACCTTTCCTGTTCCTTCCAAATATAGCAATATAACATAAGGAGGACAACTGAGTACCACATAGAAGAAAAAAAGTAAATAGGAAAAAAAATATGCTTACAATCCATTACAAAAAGGTGACAGCTTCCTTTCTTCTGTGAAATAGTCACACACATTTGTTTTTATGATAGGTAACTATTTAACATAGACGTTTTGAACCAACTTGCAATATCTGCACCTGACTTATAAACTAACTTAAATCTAGCACAGACACAACACCCAACACCCTGGCCGTTAATTCGTCACTGTTTAAGGGGAAAACACAATTTCACATATTATACATTCTTTGGACATGTCGAGGGATCAAAATCAGGACCCTTAGCTCAGTAGGTAGACACGCTACAGACTGAGCTAAGGTTGGTGCGCACACACACACATTCAAATGGTAAAGTTAGGTTACTAATAACAATTTTGTAGTGCTTGTAGAACATTATGTGATCAAGAAATAAGGAAACTCGTAAAGCAGAGATTAGAAGACAACAACAAAAGAGGACAAACCAGCAAAGATATGAAACATAAATATGATCACAATTATATTAAAATGATACAGCGTAGCTATGAAAACCTAATAAAACAAGATGAAATATTTTTAAAAAATCTGTGTATTTGGTAGATTATCCTACACTTTAGCTTAGTTGGTAGTGTGTCTTTCTACTGAGCTAAGGGTTCTGGGTTCGATTCCTGGCATGCCTGAAAAATGTATCATTGGTGGAATGCGGGTTTACCCTTTCACAGTATTGAATTAATGACCGGGGACTGGATGTTGTGTCTGTCCTAGCCTTGAGTTAGTTTATAAGGTAAATGAAGCTACTACAGGCCTAGTCAGCCGGTAGAGGAAAATCTATTTATTTATTTTACTTGTGTAGCAAGTTACTCTGGCTAATCTTCGTGTGGGTGGAAAGATATCTTATAGCTCTGTTTTATCTGCCTCCAATCAGTCTTCTATTCCACCTATAGCTGACCTTGCTCGCATACATTGTTGTAAGGTCAGAGGTGAGTTTGAGCGTCTTAAGGCATATATAAACACATTTTTTTATCCAGAAAATCAGATTTATTTTTTCTTATGCTCCATATCTTTCTACTCATTCAGACTATCCACAGATTTACACTCAAAGGAAAATGAGGAGTAAGTTAGAATTTATAGGAAATGTATCCAAGTGTTTGGATGGAGAGTGGGAGATAATATATAAATAAAACCACCCTCAATAGACCCTCCAGGGATTCAAACCCTGATCTTCCTGTCATCGACAATTCATTCTAATGTGGGAGTGACGTCTTTGATCTTGCGACCACTTATGCATGTACTTTCACAGTTACGCCCGATTTTTAAATTGCTGGGAATATTCTTTTTTTCAGTTTAAGAATGAAAAAAAAAAATGGTCATGCTATGTATTTAAAAAGTTTTGATACGAGTTTTGTCAATTTATTTATTTATCAACCAGGTTTGGTGATGGCTATATCTTGGTGGGATTCTCTGCTGGGTATTTTGTAGCCATCTCGACTCATATCAAGGAGGTGGGCCAGGAGCTGTTTCAGGTTAAGAACCACAAAGATGTGTTGACGGATATTGCCATCTGCGACAAGTTGGGAAAAGTGGCATCATGTGGTGACAACTGGTGAGTGAGAAACCTTTTTAAACAAATTTGAATCTTGCAGTCTTCTTTCTTTACAATATTGGGCACACTGACTCCTCATAGACCATATATACCCCACCTCTACCTCCTCCCCCTTTCCCTAGCATATTAGGCTCTAATGTAGATATACTGCATCATTTAACCACAATTTCTGATTTATAATTGGTAGGGGTGTGCAAAATGAAGTTGAATATTTAAATAAATACTGTTGGATAGAAACAATATCTTTGCATAGCTATGTAGTAGATTTAGATATTAAATATAATTTTTAAACTGCAATATTTCAAATATAATTAATATATTTAATCTTAAAATGATAAATTAAGATGTAATATTTCCAATATTTAGATTCTAAATTTCGAATTGAGTATGAATCTTGGGCATCTGTGTTTGTTTTTGTCAGTGTGAAGATCCACGACATGTCCAACCTATCGGAGACCTCGAGTGTAATTAGCCTAGAACAGGAGAATGGTATTGAGCACCTCTCATGGAGCAAGGATGGGCAGTTGTTGGCGCTGTCCACCAGAGGGGGCTCTGTGCATGTGTTCCTGTCGAGACTTCCCATGGTGCACTCTGTGTATGCCTCACACCTCGCCATCTTGACGAGCCTCACAGAAATCAGCATCTACGCATACGACGTTGATAGCAAGGCATGTACCAGTCAGAACCTTTAAAACACTACTAATCAGTGACTATAAACAATACACATCTATCCATAGGATATTTCTTATTCCACAAAATATTAATAAAGTAGTATTAATTCTCCACCCCATCTTTTTTTTTTTGTCCTTTTTGGGTTCCTCTTTTAGGAAGTTGTGCTATAAGTTTGGCAATCCTTCCTGATATGTTCTGGTGGAATGAAACCAAGGTTGGAGTATTGGGCAGTAATGATAGATTTTCTTAAGGAGGCAGCCATTACCTTCTTTGTCTAATGACGGCAGTGTGAGGTCTCAACTAGTATTCTTCTTTCCATTGTGAAAGCTGAATTGTGTTTTTTTTTCCTTTTTATGTGTTTCTATCCATCTTTCCTGTACCTTCTTCCAAATATAACAAAATAAAGTAAATTGTTACTGAGAATCTTTACTAGTTACTATTAAAACTGTATTCATTTGGTGTTGGGGATGATTTTGTCCCGTAAGCATTACTTTGTTAATTAATAGGTTATTTAGAATAGGGCACTAGGCTAAATCATAGTTTAAATTAGGAGGGATAACCACCACACTTACCTTGGTGATACTGGAGTATAAATTGTTTAGATAGAACACTAAAAACACTCAAACACATTTTTTAAGGACAAACTTTAACTGTCACAGACAGTTTCATCAGGTCAAGAGAGTAGAGCTCTTACCTGATGAAGCTGTCTGTGACAGTGAAAGCTTGTCCTTAAAAATGTGTGTGTGTTTTAAGTGTTTTGTCTAAACAATTTCAAGTAAGTGTGGTGGTTATCCCTCCTAATTTAAACCACGTCAATTAATAGGTAATTATTATGTAATGCTGCACTATTATTTTAATAAATTAATCTAAGAATAGTCCCAGCCAGGAGGAACCAATGTTTCTAGGTTTATTAAAATGTATACTTACATATTAATAACCAAGGATTAAAAATCATTAAATAAAACACTCAAACCAGAAAATATTGCCAGTTTGAACACTACCGTAGCCCCTTTTTACCCTCAAAACATGAATTCTTTATGCTTACAATAATCCAGAAAGGCAATAAACCTACATAAAGTATCAGGATGTGAGTTGTCCGCTGAACAGATGACTGCTCTTATTGCCTCAGACCTACAGATAGTATTAAGACATCTGCTTTCTTATATCATAAATCAATTAATAAATAAAACAAGGTTTCTTATTCAAGATTTGAAAAATAAAACCCAATATTTATTTTTTTCCAAAATTTTGTATTGTAATTTGATTTAGAGTTTTAATGCTGCTTGTTGGTGGTTCAGTCCCAACATAATTATAGAACAACCAGACCCCAGACCATTTATTTAAAACATTATTGAATGTATGAATGTTATACAAAATATTATTATATTAATATATCGTCATCATCATCAACTGTTTCCAGCCTGTGTCTGGGTCAGTTAGTAAAATGCTTCCATCTTCCTCTATCTTCCCACCACTCTTCTGCCTTTATTAATTTCTTCCATTCTTCTCCTCTCACTTCAAGCCCTTATTTTATCTGCTTCGCCCATCTCTTTCTTGGCCTCCCCTGTGGTTTTTTTTCCACATACTTCATTTCCAACATTTTCTTTGGCAGCCTCTCTTTTTTCAACCTCATTAAATGCCTATGCCATCTCAGTCTTGCTTCCTCTAGTATCTCATATACTCTCTGTACCTCCACTTTTTCCCGGATAACATCATTCCTAATCTTGTTTCTCTTTGTGACAGCTATCATGCTCCTCACAAACTATTCCCATGACCCCCAATTTCCTAGTCTCTCTTACCGGTATATTCATTGTCCATGCTTCTGCTGCATATATGACAAATAGTAGAAAGTACGCCTTCTACAACACTTCCTTACACTTACACTTCTCTTTGCTATAGCAGGTCTCTTATGCACCTATAGAACAACTCTCCCTGCTGTCTTCTTCTCATTAAATTCTCTCCACTTCCACTTTTCTTCTCAGTCACACTTCCAAGATTTCTTAAATTCTGTCCTTTTCTCAGTTCTACTCCATCCAACTTTACATCTTTACTAGGACTTAATCCTCTTCCTTGTCATTACCAACCCTTCACACTTTGCCATGCTAAATTTCACTCCACACTCTTTCACGTAGTTGTTCTTGTACTTCCTCTTCCTCTCTTCCCCATACCATAAAGTCATCAGCAAACATCATGAATTTCATTTTTTCCTCCCAGAGTTTTCCTGCCACTTTATTCAGGACCATTTCTGTTACCATTACAAATAGTATGGTATTTGGTATGGTAGTAGTATTTACTATTCCTACTTTCTATTGTTCTATTATGCTCCTATTTATACTTATGTTCATAATTTGTCACAAGATTTGGTATTGGTAGGTAAAACAAAGATTTGGGTTGGTAAAATAGTAAATTCAATGCATCTATACTCATAAAATATCACATGACCTGTCACACAACACCATCAGATACAATATATATGTGGTTTGTAGAACAAGCCTGCCTTGTCAGCGACTGCAGAGTTGCCAGTAGAACCAAGCTGGCTGAGTCTTGGCCCGTACCACTGCGCCGCTGGTCTCAACAATCGAGCCTGGTTCTATGAACTAGGCAGCACAGACACTGTGCTCATCCTGAAAGAGAGAGAGTATCTGGGCACGGTGACCAGCGTGAAACTTAGTGCGGAGTACGCATCTGTCTTACACGAGGGCAAGATTCAACTTCATATGGTGAGTTTAACACACATGTGGTTTTAGTGAAGCTCAGCGTGAAATACGCATGTCTTACACGAGGACTGGATTCAACTTCACATGGTGAGCATGACACACATGGTATTAGTGAAGCTTGCGTATGTAAGTACATATTTATATATTACTTCTTTGGCCTATATTACTTCTTTGGCCAGTGGCAGCAGTGTAAGTGTGAACTTGTTCCTCTTTTCATTGCAAAAGACAAATTATGTTTGCTCTAGGGGGACCTCAAATCTTAAAGAATATTCAATAAAATTTCTGATTCAAGACTCAAATTCTTAGGCTTATTTTTTTAAAGTGAAATATGTGTTATAGCTCCAATACTGCTTATTGGGGGTTCATAACCATTTCTAATTCTAGGATGAACTTAATAACCAGACACCTAAGAGTGTGTGTGAATATTCATAATTTTGAATAATTAACAGCTGAATATTTTATTTGAAACTCTGGGATAGCAACTCTGAATAGTAATATCAAATAGTTAAGTATTAAATCTCTTTAAAGTCCTGTCCAGACCCATAAGTTTATACAGCTAGGAAGCAGTTGCTGACAAGCTGATAGCTAGATAATAGGTGACACAGAGTTAAAATTACTCTTTTCCTTTGTTCAATAAGGGGGAAGGGGGGAATACTGTTGTTAGAAGAAAGTAAGAGGTTGTGGCCTGCCTAAGGGCCAGAAGAAGAGGGAGGTTTGTTTTATAAAAGCTGAGGGAGAGTCAAACAATTGGGCGCCATATGACTTGCTCAGTCTACAAGTGAAGGTGCTTGCAATGAAACATTTATAGAAGGATAGAAATAGCTACTCTACCATATTTCTTGGCTGGGTGAAAATGAAGGGGAGAGGGAAGTATTGCAAGAGGAACCATTTGAGTGTTTGTCAGTCTGTTAGGACAGGGAGATGACCCAGACATAATAGAGCTTACAAGGGGTGTCAAGCCTAGAGAACATTTAAAGAGGTCAAGAACTAATTTCATCATTCATTACTGTTGTGTTGTTATAGTAAATTTATTGTTGTATAACATGAAAGTAACAGCGGTATGAACTGATACTAGTTATAACATTTAGTATACAGCCAGTCCTTGTCATGAACAGAGTGAAGGTGTCGCTTGTAGGGTCATTTGGTGGCTTGGTAGACTGATGTGTGATAGTACCGGCTGGCTCAGTAAGAAAAGCAACAGGAAACTACCACTCTCATAATTTCCCTAGTAAGCCTTTTCAGTGCTGCATAGGCTTTCAGCTGATAGTGGAAGTGTTTAGGATCCGACCAAATTTTGGGTTGAGGACTATTCTAAACAAAAATAGGCCTTGCATATTAGAAAATGAGAACTTTATTAATCACCCCATTATTTTACTGAAGTGTTCAGTAGGCAACACTGGGAAGGACCTTCAGGAACTGGATGATCTGTGACTAACGTGAATCGGGAGCAGTGTCAAACTTTAAGGCGTACTAATACAATGAACTACAATTAACAAGTGCTAGATTATCTTAAGAATGAGTTTAAACAAAGTTTGCACAATTATTTGCAGCACAAGTATGATTCAGAATACTACATTTACCCTTTATAATAATAATAATAATAATAATAATAATAATAATAATATTTTAATTCAAATAAATATAATCTCTACACTGACCAATAAACATTCTCCAAGCAATTTTTAAATTTAAATTTCTGTCAAAAACTTATCACAAAATTTAAAAAAATTATTTAGGTAAAACTCGTCTAAAAAACTGGATCAAAGGTTCCTCTCAATTTTCTGCCATTTTGTTTTGGATTCAGTCTTTTTTTTATTAATATCAGGTCTAATAACATTGTTTTGAAGTTGTTGTTTTTTTCATTTTTCATTTTGCATACTTAAATATAAAACATTTTCAATAGGAATTTACTAATTTAAATTATTTTTATTAAAAATATAAGACAAATCCACTATTCGGTTTGTACTATTCGGTATTTGTTCGAAATTTTGATATTCAATTCGATAAATAATCCTATTTGCACACCCCTACAGACCACAGACCATTAATTTAATTTTACTGAATCTATGAATGCTATAATGAATGGTTGACTTCAGTGGTCTCGGGGTAAAGTGCTCACCTCAAGACCCTATGATTGTGGGTTCAAACCCAGCGGAGGTTGACAGATTTTTCTTGAGTGATAAAAATCCTTAGCACAATTTTCTTCAGAGGTGAAGTAAATCCTTCAGTCCAAATCAACTGTGGCATGTAAAAGAACCCTGGAAGGTTTGGGAAAATACCTTTTCCAGCAAAATTGTTTAGCCCTTTCGCACTCACTCATAGAAATTCTCGTGTGCTGATATAATCATTCAGTTCAGAAAGTGCACGTTAAATACCATAAATTAGGGGTCTGCGAGCTTGGGTTTTCATTTGAGTTGAACTCAAGTCAAGTATTTCAAAAAGCTCCCGAGCTCAAGTTGAGTTTGAGTATTTTCATAATTATAAAATGTTAAAATATATATTTGTTTATTCTAAAAGTAAAACAGTGTATTTAAAATGTCACTAATCAAAAAATAAAATAAAATGTAAACTACGATATCTTTAAAATGGAAGATTTTAAAAACATATGAAAACAACACAGGGTTTTTAAATAAGAATGCCACACATTTTTATAGTAAACACGCTTGAAAAAATAAATGGAAGTATTGGTTTCTAAATTATAAATAACACTATAACACTTTAAACTCATGATTTAAAAATAACTATTTGACACCTTAGCTCGGTCAATAGCATGTCTGTCTACCGAGCTAGGAGTCCCAGGTTTGATTCCCAGCCTGGCTGAAAAATGTATCATCAGTGAAATGTGGGTTTACCCTTTCATAGTGATGAATTAACTGCCGGTGACTGGATGCTATGCCTGTCCTTGTTTAAGTTTGATTACAAGGCATATGAAGGCTACAATAGCCCTAACAAGCCAGTAGTAGAATATGTATGGCTTCAATAAAAAACTGAACCAGAGCATAGGCTGGAAACAGTAATGTATGTAAAGTAAATTTTAAAATATCTACAAGACTCAAATAAAATATAATATAAAAAAATAATCAAAATGGTTTCAAGACACATGTCTTTAAAGTATAAATACACTAATAATTACAAAATAAGTTAATACAATTGACATTCTAATAAGCTTATATTTCCACAAAATGATCCTTTGTAGCTTTAACTACCGTATAAGAAAATGTAAGAATCAAAAGCAGTTATAAATTTGAAATGTTTAATATTTCGTTTGGTCCTTAATGTATTAATAGCACATGATCACTTCTTAGGTTCCAATTCCATTTCTATATGCACAGTTGCGCAAACACCTTATATGGGCTTTCGCTAGAAATTATTATCTTATTATGAAATCTTAATCAATTCAATTTATAATATTTATAGGGATAAACACTTAATGTTTGTACTTGATATTTAAAAATAATATGTTTAAAATAATATTTATAGTAGACAATATGAGATGTTAAATTATTTAAGTTTGGTAAATTATTTATTATTATTAGCGTCTTATTACCCGTTCGGGTTGTACACACTTACGCTAATGTGTAATGGTAGGGTGATTGTGAGATGAAATGAAGGACCTACAGTTTAACGTGGAATCCGAACCACGGTGGAGGCCTGGCATTCCCCACATTCACAAGATGTCTTGTAAGAAGTGAAGAGAGGGTTTGGTAATCAGATAAATCTTTGCCGTGACCGAGGATTGAACCCCGGCCGCCAGCACAGAAGTCTGACACCTTAACCCTAGACCGCCAGGTCACCAATTATTTATTACAGTGTTTGTTCAATGGTTTTAGACAGGTTAACTAATATGATTTTATAACTAAATAGTAAATAATATTATCTGACACCTTAGCTCTTGTCGGTAGTGCGTCTGTCTAATGAGCTAAGTTGTTCCAAGGTGGATTCTCAGCATGGCCGAAAAATGTATCATTGGTGAAATGTGGGTTTATCCTTTCACAGAACGTGATGAATTAGCGGCCGGGGACTGGAGGTTGTGCCTGTCCTAGTCTTAAGTTAGATTATTTAAGGCATATGAAGCTACAACAGGCCTAGCAAGCCGATGGTGGAAAATATATGACTTGAATAAAAAAACTGATCCAGGCCACAGGCTATTAATATAAGTTTTAAATATCTTAAGTTTGAAAACAATTAATATGCATTCTCAATGCTAAATTTTTAATTTATTTGAAGTTATAATAATTTAAGTGGCCATTTAAAAATAGTAAAAATAATGATTATTCAAGTATCCAGTTATCTACTTAGCTACTTTTAAATTCATTGCGTTGTCATGGCAATGCATCTTAACTCAAATTGGACAAAAGACAGAATTAGTTTACCCGCCAAAAGGAGTTTAAGGGCTCTATTATGTTACTAAGCCTAAAAACTTTCCATCTTGATCTCGAGCATTAATGATAAGCTCAGCTTGAAGCTCAAAATCCGAGTACTAACAGTGCCCTACAACAAATAAATAGATAATATATAATGGATGACTTATAAGAAAAAAAAATTAACATTTAGTTACTATTTGTATTTTCTATTATTCTATTATATTTGTTTTTCCTCTTATGTTAATAATTTTTACCAAGATTTGAGATTTTATAGTAAATTAGAATTTGGTTTTGACCCAACTCTACTAAAAAGTATGGTCTAAATTAGGAAAACTAGCCAGCACACTTACTTGATTAATAATGGAATATAAATTGTTTAGAGAGAACACTAAAAAAACACAAAAATATATTTGTAAATGCTTTTTAGTGTTTTATCCAAACAATTTCTATTCTAGTATCACTAAGATATGAGTGGTGTTCCTTGATTTAAAATGTGGTCTAGTCTAATTAGCTTTATTCCAAAGAACCTAAAAGTATAAAACTACTCAACATCTCAACATCTGTTAACTAGTTTGAAGGCTCTAAGAAGAATCAAAGTGATCAGGGTGGAAAACAAGTGACCAATTTTGTGAGTATAGATTCTCTAGCACCGGATGTTTTCAGATTGAACCAGCAAATGGAGACAATGAGGACAAAGAAACCAGGTTATTCCCGGATGAACACAGCCCGGACATCAAACTCACATGTCACGCCCTCACCACGGACTTCCTAATATTTGCTTCCGATGTAAGTATCTATTGAACAATGTGTTTCATACTAATCCTAATGATGATCAAATACAGTAGCACCCCAGTTTTGACCAACTTATTTCCAATAGGAGCAACATTATTAATTGGAAGTTTACTCTAGGAATCCCTTTTCACACCACAAATAAATCAAAATAAAATACAGCTATGTATGTTTACAAACAATTGGCTTACTGCAGCTCTCCACTTTTGCAGATCTTTGTACCTTCTTCTGCCAACATCGTTCGCCATATGATGCATGTACTTCACTTTTGTCTCCCTCTTGAATTTCTCCCTTCCACATCTCTTATAGTAATTAACTTTGTCCTACTATCATGTCTCATTATATGGCCCACCTTGTTAACTCTTCTTTGCTGTATACCTCTGTCAAGTTTCCTTTCTTAGCACTTCTGTATTTGATACAATCTCCATCCATGATATTTTTAACATTCTTCCAGGGCACTACATATCAAATGCCTCTAATATTTTCCTTTCAGTTGCACCAATGGTCCAATTTGCATATCCATAAAGCGCAACATTCCAAACTTATGGCCTTAGGAACCTTTTCCATATTTCTAAATTTATGCTAGTGGAGATAAGTAATGTCTTCTTGTTATGAAATCTTTCTTCGCCTGTGCTATTCTACTTATAAAATCTTTGTTGCATTTGTTATCTTTGGTTATTTTACTCCCTAGGTAGCAAAACTTTATTATCTGCTTAGCTTTACTTCTTCTAGTTCTACATTATTATTATTATTATTATTATTATTATCGTCGTCGTCAGATTTTAGAAGCGGCAAATTTTGATTGACGATAGAAAACACATTTTTTTCTAACAGTTAAAATAATTTTATGGCTTCATCAAGTGTGTGATTGTCAGTGGCGTATTCTCTGGGTATGCTAGTCCTGCACCGCATACCCATAATTATTTGCAAAAGATGTATACTTAGAAAATCAATACGTGTTAATTTTCCGATATATTGTGTTTTGAATCAATCTTCCAAGTGTTCTAACCTACCAACAAACTCAAAAGGCCTACTGTTTGAGAAATGCAAGCTTGCTTTCACTTCAAGACAGAGAGGTCTTAATGACCTTGTCCAATGTCTATGTGATAACCATCCTTCCTCACCCCAAACCCCAAACATAGGCCAATGAACCAAGGGTTTTACCACCAAAGGCCTGTTATTCTCAAACAGCATGCAAAGTGGCACTTGTGCCAAATATTGAAAAATAAATCTAGCTCTTAATTATTATTTTTATTATTACTAATTATTATAGCTTAACATAATTAAAGTAAAATTATATTAAATTAACACATGTATTTATAAAAAATAAACGCTAGTACTTGTAACAAGCATTAAAATACAGCTTTCTTAAATAATTGTGGTGCAATACCTTTGCATTTTAGAATAATTTATCTACATGTATTTGGCAACATGATTTCCACCCCCCAGCAGTTGAGAGTAGTAGAAGGATTCTTTTATTTTGAACTGAATTAATTAGTGCTCGTGGTTCTCTGGTCTATAGTAGGTTTTTTTTGAACTTTTGTTCTCGATTTTTAGTTTTATAATCATTTATTTTATCCAAGATTGTTGTCTAAGCTTTTGTAATTTAATATTGTTGTACTGTACATAAACAATTATTAATATTTTAAGGAAACTTGTATATTGCTATTATTGCAATATGAATGAAGAAGTACTAAACTGTCAAGTGGAGGATTTATTAAATCACTCATTTAGTAGTAGATCTTATAGTGAAAAACTTTTTATTTTCAATAAAGGTAGGCCATTTCCATCTCTGCCACTACTCGTAACAGAACATAAAGACAAAAGTGTGAATATGTTAGACATTTTAACATTTCAAACTGTGATAAAACAAAGTGGTTGGCGGGCAGTTCTAAATTTAATAAGTAATTTTGTTGGTTCTGTTTGCTTTTTTTTTTTTTAATAAGTGTATTGTATGGACAAAGAAGGGTTTTGGGAACCTAAATGTTTACAAAAAATATGTCATAAAAAACAAATAAATAGTCAAAGAACCATATTAGTGTTCACCTTTGGCAAAAAGCTTTTGGTAGAACACGTACTGATTTTAAGTTGAACGAACAGTTAAAGATTAACATTTCTCAACATAGTGAAAAAGTTCAGGAAAACATACAGATACTCGAGCGACTCATTGATGCTGTTTGCTTTTTAGTTAAACAAGAGCTACCATTTCGTGGTCATGATGAATCAAAAGATTCTATAAACAAAGGAAATTTTATAGGGAACTCTTAGATTATCTTAGTGAATATGACGCTTTACTTGCCGACCATTTAAATAGTTCAACTGTATTTAGAGGAATGTACTCTCAAATTCAAAATGATTTGATTCAATCTATTAATAATGTATTGAGGGATGCAATTCTTGAAGAACTGTTTAAAAGACAGTTTGTGGCGATATTGTTGGATTAAACAGTGGATGTCAGCAACAAATCACAACTATCATTAGTTGTTCGCTATGTAGATGAAAGTTGTAATGTGCAGAACACTTTTTGCACTTTGCTGACATGAATAAAGACAGATCAGCTGTGGCTTTGTGTGAACATGTCCTTCAAATAGCTAAATCTTTTAATTTTGGAGAATAGCTAGTGGCTCAAACTTACGATGGTGCAGCTGTGAAGTCAGGAAATATCGGTGGTTTTCAAATGAAAGTATGCGAACATTATCCACGAGCGTTATTTGTTCATTGTTACAGTCATGTTCTTAAATTAGCACTTCAGCAATACTGTGTCATATATTGATTGCTCAGTGTCGCCGCATCTTTTTCCAATCTCTCTCTGGTCTAGCAGCTTTTGTTTTTTCAAAGTCAACAAAACAAAATGAAGCCCTAACAAAGTTTGTTGATAAAAAAATTGCCAGAAGTAGCACCTACTCTTTGGAATTTTTCATTGCGACTTGTAAACACTGTGCATGAGTTCAAAATGTGTTTTTTAAGTTTTTTTTGAAAACATTTTAGAAAATCCAGGAGACTGGGACAATGACACACTTGTTCAATCACAAGGATTTTTGTCATTTTTAAATAGTTTTGAAACAGGTTTCTTACTTGAAATCTTCTCTAGTACACTTTGTCATACTGATAAATTATATAATATTTTGCAATCCAAATGTATAGTTATTTCATGATTTGAAAAGTTGTGGGAGAAATCATCACCCGAATTTAAACCAGATCAGCAAAAATAAAGACAACATTTAAATGAAGATCCTAACCAAAGCTTCAAGCGGTTAGTTAATGAAATTTGTGTTCATCTTTTGGTACAAATTACTGATATGTTTTCATCATCATTATGAAGTGTTTCCAGCCTGTAATCAGGTCAATTTAATAAAATTCCTTCCTCTTTCCTTCCACTATTTTTCCTCTTATATTGGCTTCCATTCTACTCCTCTCACTCGCAAATTTGCTGTTGTCTGTGCTGGAAACCAATAAACTGAAAGTGTATGCTTCCAAGTCATCCAAACACCCTAAATATACTTCTATGACTGTTTCAGATGGGTCACATTCAATATTTCTTCATCGAGGACTGGAAGGTCATAAGCGAATATAGACACACGGTTGGTATTCGTTCGGTACACGCCGACCAATCAGGAGCCCGCCTTATTGTCGTGGATGATAAGAGTGAAGGCTACATTTATAATCCAGTGAGTGGTCTCTGCGTTACATTTTGTACACACTAGGGATGCGACCCCTAAATACTTTAAATCTCCCTAGGGAGATACTATACATATTATATCCATGATTGTTTCCAGCCTGTGGCCTGGGCAATTTTTTTATTCAAGTCATTTATTTTCCACTACCATCTTCATATGCCTGTCATAGCTTCATATGCCTTATAATCCAACTTAAGACAAGGACAGGCACAACATACAGTCCCTGGCCGTTAATTTATCAATGATAAATTTTTCGGCCATGCCGAGAATTTAACCCAAGACCCTTAACTCATTAGACAGACACGCTATCAACTTAGCTAAAATGTCTGATAGATCATATGTGTGTGTGTGTGTATATCAGGGCATGAAATTTTAAGTGTAAAGACATTAGCCAGATTAAAATCTTTGGTCACCACTATTTTATATTTATGATTATGAAAAATATGAACAATTTTTAAAAAGTACATTTTTCCCTCACTTAATGTTAATGTGTAGCGCTGCCTTTCTGCACTGAAGTACCACTTGTCAATTGCAGCTGTTGGGCCAAACTCTGACAGGGAGGGTCCATTTACAGAAAGTGAGCAAATCATCCAGTTTATCAGTCTTGAGTGAGGAATCTGACTGAACAATTTTCACTATGGATCTTCTCCAGCGTCTGATTCAAAGTCAGTGAAGGAAACGAACATTTGTATTCTGCCCACTCTGCTAACATAGGATCCACTTTCATATTAAACAGGCTTGGATTCAAGTATAAAGAGCTTATTTATTTATTTTTTAATCCCAAATTGAATAATTTACAATGGAAGGGAAATGCCGTCGCCCGGAAATGAAAATTGAAAGCGCGCACTTTCCAACATACTTACACATGCTGGCTTGAGACACAAAAATATGAGCCTTTATAACTTGGGCGTGTTTGAAACACATTTTAAAAAACAAAATTTTGCTCATCAGATTCAAATGTTTTACTGCCAATGGGGACTGAAAATTTCGCGCCAAATATATGTGTGTGTGTGTGTGTGTGTGGGTGTGTTTTTTTTACAGGCCTAGCCAGCCGGTAATGGAAAATATATGGCTTTTATAAATACTGATCTGGAAACAATAATGGATGTAATATATATATATTCAATTTTTGATCTAAACTTTGTTTTATAGCTCTAATATTACTTATAGGAGGTTCAGCCCAAACATACAACCAGACCTCAGACCATTAATGTAGCACCTAGACGAATGTTATAATGATTAATTATTGAAACATTATAAGTGTATAACAAAAAAAAAATTGACATTTAACTACTAGTTTGACAACTTGGCTAAGTTGGTAGCATGTTTGTCTACTGAGTTAAGGGTCCCAGGTTTGATTCCTGGTATTGTTGAAAAATGTACCATAGGTGAAATGTGGGTTTCTTCATCTTTCACAGTGATGAATTAATGACCGAGGGCTGTCTTTTGTGTCTATTCTAGATTTAAGTTGGTTTACAAGTCATGTGCTGATACAATCAGTTAGTTCAGAAAGTGTGTGTTAAATACCTAATAAATGAAAATGAAAAATTTAATTACTATTTATATTATCTATTTCCTCTAATGTTCATAATGTTTTCCAAAATTTGATTCTGATTCGAGACTCAATATTAGCAGGTAAAATTAATATTCAGATTTTTTTAAATAGTGAATTTAACCTAAAATTCCTTATATTAAAAACATGATTAGTAAAAAAAACACATTGACTAATCATTAGTTTGTGTTGTAACATTTGTCAGATTCCTAAATAAATATGTTTAGATATATTAGATCATACATATTTAATATATTAATAAAGAAGAAAAAAATAATGGCAATTGATTGTACCTATTAATAAACACTAAAACGAGAATAGAAGGGAAAGGCCTACAAACTTACCAGAAAAATATAGCCCTCAAAATTCACAATCAAAACAAAACATATTAAAGCAATTATCGGGGCACATTTATTCAGCAGAAGGTAGTAATGTATTGATAAATATATCTTATTAATTAGTACCCATTTCAGTAGTAAAATGGTTTAAGATATCACTTTAGTTTCCTTTTGATGACAGAGCGATCAGGGTTCGAATCCTGGTCGGATTTACTGAGTGTGTTTTTCCTAAATGATTTCCTACTCTCCTTCCACACAAATGTAGGTAGATTACTTCTAAAATGCTTCCTTCTTCATCCCTTTCTCATTAGAGTAATTATCATACATGCATATAACCTGAAGCGTTAGTAAGACGCTCTGATAACAAAATAGTTCTCCAAGATTGTACTATATGTACATGAGTTCTATCTATGTTTCAGGTAACAGACGAACTCCTTCGTATTCCTGAGTTTCCTCCAAACTCCATGGGTGTGTTGTGGGATAGTCTCGCTCAGGACAGAAATGTGTTTGTTGTGTTTGACAACTCAACTATAGTGACATACATACATGTTAAGGACTCTCTTTCAGGTAAGAGTAAAATGTGCTGTAATAAATGTAAGGAACAGACACAACATGGATTTTATAAAATAAAGAGGAACACAGTTCCCACTTTAAATTACTATCACAGTTGTCTCTTTATGAAAATTAATTGCTACCACCCCATCCGTTGACCCAAGTTTCATGTTATCGAAATTCATTAGGAGGAAGTGTGAAATGTATGACTCACTAAACAAAGAAACCCGACAACACATATTATAAAATCAGGAAAGGTGGATGGAAAACATACAAAAGGGAATGAACACAAAATGACTTTTACAATTAAAAGAAGAAAACATTTCACAGATTTTCTTATCTAGGACAAAAAAGAACCAACACAAGATGGCTTTTACAATGAAAAGAATACATTTCACACATGTTCCCATCTAGGTGTCCTATCATTCTTTAAAATGTCTTTTTTTCTTCCTTTTATTTTTTGATTTCCTCTTTTACAAAGATATGTTGCGCATTTCAAACTCCCTTCTGATGAGTTCCGATAGAATGAAACCTAGCTAAAGGGATTGGGTGGTAATGATTGATTTTCTTCAAGAGACAGCAATTACCTCTTTGCCCAGTGGCAGCAATGTAAAGTGTGAACTGTGTTCTTATTTTCTTCGTAAAATCCATATTGGGTCTGTTACCTTTTATATGTTTCCCACCACCTTTCCTGTATTTTCTTCCATATGTAACAAAACACCCCGAAAAGTGAAAATAGGTTTTCCTTAAAGAGAAAAGGGGAATCATAAAATTGTAACGAAAATAAATTTTGAGAATACTTATATAAAAAATATAGTTGGAAAAATATATTTAATGTTGCATAACTAAATATTTAGGTATTAAATATTATATTGCAAACATGATTCACATATTTGTTTATAACCTTATACATTAATTAAAAGTTGAGTCTTAGCTATATTGTTCTCAAAAATATATATAAAAATTAATTTAATAAAATAAATTTACCAAGGTGGAAGATATACTAAATTGGCGTTGCAAGACAAATATATGATTACGATTTACTCCCAGCAAAAACACATGTCAGAATATAAACATTAAACTTAAAATTACTAATTCATCATAAACTAAACTACACATACGTTGATGAAAAGTCTAAAAATATATAAATGCACATTAAGAAAGTTTTTACAAAACTTACAGATAAACTATATAGTCTGGACAAAACAATTTATTCAAACAAATAATGAATTAAAAACTATAAAAAAAATTGTATATATAGGTTATCATTAACCAAATGAGTTATAGTACAGTCATTAAATATGATTGTCCAAGGACATTTAAAATATACAAAATGTCATAGAAAAACGATGTTTAAAGTTCAACATTTATTTAAAGTAAAAATAAAATGAAACTTGATTTGGAGGCCAACATCTGCCAACAGTTTAAATGAAGTAGAGAATGTAATGGAATAATCTAAGCCTTATCTGTTTTGGTCTTATTACTCCTTATGCATATCCAGCATTGGAAATTCCGACATGTTTCGGCACTAATGTGCTATATTCATGGACACTGCAAGACAAAATTCAAGAATCATGTAAATTTATTAAAACTCAGAAGTTAAACCAATAAGTATGAGAATTACTGTTGTACAATTATATAACTCTATAAGGAAAACCTCTTTTGGCAATTATGAATTCCTAAAATAGAAGAAAATTATTAAACAACCATACTTACACGAGTCATTGGGAAAACACTAATTGTTGTTACGACGAAGAGATGTTAACTGACTAGGGTGTGGTCTAAAAGGAAAAAATGTGAGTAAAAACAAAAGACTTGTGATAAGCGAGTTATACAAGGTAAAGTTTAGAAGACCTCAACGAAATAATGTTAGGTTGTGAATCGGCTGCTGAAACCAGTTGAGTGTTGAGTTATCTATGGAGTCAAGGATGGATAGAAATTGGTGATGCATTTGAAAAGAAAAATAAGGAACTAATCTTCTCGACTTTGGCTCGGACAGGTCATTTAATACGATGTAAGTAAGAGCAGGAAAAAAGCGTTTATAGGATTTTAATATTTTTGGGTAAATGCTTTAATGTGTTAACGAGAATTTGATTTGATAATTGTAATTGTTCATTGAGAATTGATTTATTATGTAATAAAGCTGCTTGAAGGGAAAAAATTTCAGCCGTGTTTAATTTTGTGCCTTTATGAAATAAGTGAAGAGGATTCATACATTGGTCTTTTGGTATGGGTTGATGGTTAGTGTTTTTTAAATGGTCTGCAAATTTTGATTTGGTTCTGTTGTATTTAAAATCAGAAATGTGCTCTTTATAGCAAGCCTTAAAACTACGGCCAGTATATCTTATGTATATACTGTTTCATTCACTGTAAGTTTATAAACTCCATTTTTATTGTATTTATCATTTTTAACTAAATTGATGTTACTAAGATTTTTATTTATTGTGTTGTTGGTGGAAAAAGCAATGTTGGGATTGTACTTTCTGACAATATTGGTGATACAATAAATTTCAGGGCCAGTATGGTTGAATTTCACCCATTTTTATTTTGATTAGAATCATTTGGATTTCCATTACTAAGGGTGGTAGTTCAACCAAGAGCATCAGTCTACTCTCTTGACCTGATGAAGCTGTCTGTGACAGTGAAAGCTTGTCCTTAAAAATGTGTTTGTGTGTTTTTAGTGTTCTATCTAAACAATTTCTACTCCAGTATCACAAAGGTAAGTGTGCTGGCTATCCCTCCTAATTTAAACCATGATTTGGCCTAGTGCTATAGTCCAAATAAGGCTGGTAGAAATATTATTTGATCTTATTTGGTTCTTTTGTTTATTTAAGATTTTGTAAATAGTGGAATGAGAGTATGCATTATTTGTTGCTATTAATTTGATTGTATTTAGCTCAGTTTTATAGTTGGATTTACTGAGTGGGCTATTTAGTAACCAATGAATTAGGCTATTGACTGCAACGAGTTTATGAGAAGTAGGATGATTAGAATCATTGGGAATAATTTTATCTGTATGAGTGGGTTTTCTGTATATTTTATAGCTTAATTTGCTTTGCAAATTTTTAGAAATATTGAGGTCCAAGCAGTGGCGGCTCGTAGCTAAAATTAGTGGGGGTGCTGCTCAAGAAAATGTTTAGCCTTTGTTTTAAAATTGTGTAAAATGGGAAAAAACATGTATAAAAATTAAAAAAATTCAGGAACTTTATAAAATCTTTCAAAAAAAACCCAAACATTTTTTACTTACTTTAACTTAACTTGTTACAGTTCAAGCTTGATCTAATCATTTAAAAATGAAATCCATTCTTCTTATTTTAATTTGCGCAAAAAGTTCAATAATTTTCTCCTTGATCTCTGGATGACAATTGAGGAAATTTTTCTCCATTGAAAGTACTGCAAGCTTATTTAGTCTTTCTGTTAAATAAAAGAACCGAAAAAAAATGAATCAAATAGAATAACTGGAAGCAGAATAATAATCTAATTCTACAATCTTCTACACTTTATCACATTCAAGAATATGGTACACAGTTTTTAAGCACAACACACACTGAGTAAAAAAACTTCCTTCCACCATCATGCCAGACCTAGCACTGCGAGAGCAACAGTGCTCTCTCTACCTGGCAGTCCCGTCTTACTCCTCACCCGCCTCAATTGTGCACATGCACACAACAGTCAAACAGCACGTGGCTGGCACTGTGAAGCGTACAGTTCCATACAAAGATTTTTGTATCTTTTTCTTAAACTGGGGGATGGCTACTGAACAACTGACACGAAGCTTAAGGAATATATATTGTACTACAAAAATAAAGAAAGAATTAAAGAAAAAAAGGACTCATTATATTAAATGTTATCGATAATATTAAGTTGAAATAGGGGGTGCTGCAGTTCCGCAGTGCCTCTACACGAGCCGCCACTGGATCTAAGTAATTAATATTGCCATTATTTTTATTCTCAAAAGTAAAAGATAAATTAGGGTGAATATTGTTGATTATTATGGATATACTAGAAAGGTTGGAATCATTGTCATAGATAATTAAGATGTCATCTACATATCTGCAATAGAGTTTGATGTTGAGCACATTGTTCAATTTATTGAAATTGATGGGGTCATATTTTTGTAAGAACATTTTTGACATGAGGCATTGCAAGTCTATCTTTTTTTTTATCACAACCGCGCCTTACTACCCGTTCGGGTTATACACTTTAAGTACTAACCACGCTAATGGATTAGCAATTGGGAAGGTTGAATTAGAGGAAGTGAACCCGCATTTGCGTGGAGGTAGAGTGGAAAAACATTTAGGAAAAACCACCCCCAGTTCACCCTACCGAGATTCGAACCTCGATCTCCCCGTCCTCAGCAGTCAAGCTTAACACGACTAGCGCGTTAGCCAACGATGCCACCGAGAAGGGTTGCAAGTCTATCATTTTGTGAGTAAAATTTATTGTTAAATTGGAGATAGTTTTGGTCGATGATAGTTTGAACTAAATTTGAAATTTGATCAATGTAATCTTTAGTATAATCTCGAGATGTTAGAGATTCTTTAGTGATGCCTTTGGTTTCCAATGCAGACACATTAGTGTAGAGGTTAGAAATATCTAAAGACATAAATTTTGAATTTTTGCTGATAGGAATAGAGTTTAGCTTCCTAGTTATATGGAAAGAGCTTTCAATATTAAAAGTATTGGGAAGTTTTAAGTTTTCTGATAGTATTTTAGCAATATTTTTAGCAAGTTTATATGCTGGTGCATTTTGATGGTTTACTAGAGGTCTGATTGGGATATTTGGCTTGTGGATTTTAGGCAGTGAGGTGAAGGTGGGGGCATGAGGTTTCATGTTGAAAAATCTGAAAGAATCTTTTTGTTGTATTAATAAACGTGATTTCTTTATTATGTTCTGAAGGTTTTTTTATATTTGTTAGTTGGATCAGTTTTAAATTCTTGTATGTTTTGGAGATATAGTCATTTTTATCGATAAGGACAATAGTGTTCTCTTTATCAGCTTTTACATTGATTATATTGTTGGATTTGAATTTTTGTTTTAAAACTGAAATACTTTTGATTTGATTTGTTAAGTTACTTTGTCTAGTATGGTTGAAAATTATTTTATGTAATTGATTGTAAACCATATTTTTGATAAGATTTTTGTCATCTGAAGGTATTTGGTTAATGGCATCCTCAATTTTTTTTTCTCTCTCTCTATAGAGAGGTTAAAACTAAAGTGACATTATTTTGGAGCAAATAAAAGTTTTTGAGGTTTCACACAATCTTTTATGTTAACTATTTTAGCTCTGCTATAGCATTTATAGAAAAACTTGTTTTTGTGAAACATTCATACTGTAAACAACAGGCTCGATGATTGAAGTGGTAGGCACCACAAAACTCCCTTCAAATCAAGTTCCTCTGCTGCTGAGTGGGGGACTGGTGCTTCTGGAAACCTCAAGTGGAAAGTTGACGCAGCTTGTGCTGTCGACCCATGAGGTCACCAGTTCCAATATCCACGACAGTCACAAGGACAGCTTGGAACAGGCTCTTGCCAAACAACTTTTGTTGCGCAGGTATTTATACTGCCATCTGGTGAAGAAATTTCACACTTTTGTTGAATGTGTACCAAGGCCACCTTTTCAGATTCAAACCAAAGCTGGATAAAATATATTAAATATTCCTAAAACCAAAACTTAAATTCAAATATATTATTTTATGTTTTGTATTTAAAAAAATATATTTTCGTGGTGGCTACAATTCTGTTTAGTTTGGAAAGTCAAGAAATTTTTTGATGTCAGGGAAATGTCAAGGAATTGGTTTTAAATACTTGTCTAAATAAAACCTCATTAATTTTAACCTACCTGCTTCATTGGCTGCAAGGTCTGAGGCTCTACTCCCGCAATAGAATAGTAAACCAATGACATCAAGATTGTGATTCAATCCCGATCGAGTGTACTGAGGGTGCTTTTCCCTAAATGATTTCCCACACTCTCTATTTAAATGTGAATACATTTCCTCTAAATTCAACCTTCCTCATTCCTTATTCAGTGTAACCCGGAGGGTGCTAAAAAAATCACAACACACCACTAAAACAAAATGTATATTAAATTTGGAAAAAGTTACACTAAAAGTGGATAGAAACTTATAAAAGGAACAAACGCAATATAGTTTTTATTAGGGGTCTGCGAGCTTGGATTTTTCATTCAAGTCGAACTCGAGTCGATTATTTCTGAAAGCGCCCAATTTCGAGTATATTAATAATTTTAAAATCTTAAAGTATAATAAAACACATGTTCTTAAAATATGAATGACATTCATTTTTAAATGTTTACACTTCCCACTTCTCAAACTTCCACAGTTGCACATTTATTTTGATTTTCGGGAATATTAATTTTTCAATAATGTCTCTTCAAATGAAAAATAAATATTTCCGAAAATTCAAAACAATTTGCAACTGTGGAAATTTGAAGAAGTGGGAAGTGTAAAAGTGTAGAAAGAAAATGGAGAAGTTGTTTGTTTATATCTAGGCCTAACCTAACTATCCTTTCAGGTTGGCTTCCTTCACAATCACTTTACATTATTGTAGTGTGTTTCTACACTGCCTTGATATAAAGTTAATAAAATTAATATTTTAATAAGCTAATATTTCTCCAAAATATGCTTCAGTAACTTAATTTACCCTATATGAAAATTAGAATCATAAACAAAGAGAAAATCTAAGCATCATAAACAATAAAATTTGAAGTGTTTAATATTTTGTTTATTATTCCTTAGTGCAATAGTGCATTATCACATCTTCTGTTCCATTTCCATTCCTTTATGCGCATTGTACATTTCAACTTTTAATACCTATAAAAGTTGATGCTGAGACATTAAAATTAAAAATAATATGACTAAAACAATATTTCTAGCTAACAATATGAAATGGTAAATGCTTTTTTTAATATAAATAAGTTTGCTAAAATATGTACGCAAAAAAACAGGATCAACATTGATTTTAAACAAGTTAACCAACATAATTCCATAACTAAATAGTTACTAAACTAGAGATAATTTTGTAGCTAAACATATTTAGTAATACAAGTTTTAAATATCTTAAGTTTGAAAACATTTAGTATAATAATATATTCTTGATATCTAATTTACATAAATTATTATTTTAGAAAGGTACCAAGTAAAAATTGCAAAAAGAATCATTCAAATGTTTAGTAATCTTCTTAGCTATTTTAATTTTCATTTGTTTGTTGTGGCAACACACGTAAACAACTTCACTCAAGTATAATTCAAAATGGACAACAATATTGAATAAATCTACCAGTTCACAGTGGTTTTAAAGCTCTATTACGTTATTAATGTGAAAATTGAAATTAATTTTTAATAATTTGTTAAGCAACCGAATAATTTATAAGTGGGAATGCCGATATTATCTCAATTAAACAGACTATGCTTACTATTTCATTTTAAAAATTGATTATTAAGTACATCGAGTGGAAGCTCGAAAATGACAAGCCTACAAACCTCTCTATCTCGAGCTTAAGCGATGAGCTCGGTTTGGATTTTGGAATACGAGTACTCGCAGAGCCCTAGTTTTTATAGTGAAAAGAATAACCTAGTTCACATTTTACACTGCTGACATTGAACAAAGAGGTAATGGCTGACTCTTGAAGAAAATTGATCATTACTGCCCAATCCCTTGACCTAGGTTTCATTATATTAGAACTCATCAGGAGGGAGTGTTAAATGTGCAACACAACTTCCTCTTTTAGGAAGTTTTGTTGCATGTTTTACACTTGCTCCTAATGAGTAAAACTGGGTAAAGGTATTCAGGTAAAATTGGAAAATGTTGTCTAAATAACCTAAACAAATCATAAAATTTTACAATACAGGTTTTTTAGCCACTCTTTGACATATTTTCGCATCAAAAAAATACTACAATAATTAATCCAATAGGGGTTTGGGAAGTTTTGAAAAATTTGAAGCTGAATCGAATCTTGGTTTACTTCGTATTCGATTCAAACCCATGTTTGGCTTCGGCAGCTATTCGAAGCTTCATCTACTATTTGAAGTCTAGTGATTATATTACACATATATTTTACATCAAATAAAAATGAACTGAAATAACCTTAAGAAATAAAATTTCTTTTATTGTTTTGAGTTTTAGGACTAGTTTGCTTTATTTTCTTGGTGGAACTTGGAAAATTTCCTTAACACTTTGAATTTCAAGACACCCATAACATTAAACCTCTAACCACTTTGATTGCAAACATTGATTGGTACCAACTAACAACACACAGTCACTTCAGTTGTTTACTTCATGAATCACTATGTTCAATTCAAATTCCGATTAATGTGAAAGCTAGCGGCAGACTTGAGAGATAGTTGAGCACATAAGCGAGGAACATGACATTCCTTAGATTTTTTTTTTAATGTACAAAATTAAAGAGTACTTATAAACAAAAATTGCCGTTATTTTAGATAAAATCTAGGATATTTTACTAAGAATAAAATTAAATTAAATCTACAAAAAATTGCTTATTTTATACAGATTAGATGAAGAATTAATTTTTGAGTAGAATTATTATAATCAGTATCATATTATTTTTGAGATTGGCAATAGGTAGAAACATGAAAAAGGTGAGATTATTTTTAGGGGAAAAGTGGTGTTATTTTCCCCAAAAAGTGATGATATTATAAGCTTAAAGCGATGTTATTATTTAAGTAAATATTAGTTGAATTAGTAACCATTTAAAAAAAATTAGGCTAAAAATATGTTTATTTTTTGTTAATATTTAAACTTTGATTTGGCTGTGAGAATATTTCCTATATTTGACTTAACTTCTATTCAAGTTCAACACTAAACAGTTTTTTTAATCACGGCGTCTCATTACCTGTTCGGGTTACACTTCTATGTGTTAATTATAATGCATTATGGATGAGGAAGTTTGAATTTATAGATAGTGCATCTACATTCATTTGGAGGGAGAGTGGAAAACCATTTAGGTAAAAACCACCCTCAATACACCCAACTGGGATTCATTCCCTAATCTCCCCATCATTGTCAGTCCTGTCTATTGTGAAAATGATGCCTTAAAACATTCAACCGCCAAAGCATGGTATTTAACAGCAATTAATAGGGATAATCATTCACTACAATTCTTAACTTTGTTTCTCGACGTCTAGGTTTGGGGAAGCCTGGAAAACCTGTCAAGTCCTGAACACAAAGGAGTTTTGGAGTCGCTTGGCTGAGGCCACTTTGAAAAACTTGGAGATTGAACTTGGCAAGTCCAACAACTATTATACTTCTTATTGTTCAATATTCTCCCTGGCACTGTATAATTTGATGTTAGGGTGTGCCTGATGAACATCCTGCAACATAGCACCAATTTGAGTACCAAATAATAACTAAGAAGGAAATGTTGTCGATAACTTGACCACCCTTGTAAGACAACTTCCTGTTTGAGAAGATGCATATGGAAATGGAGATTCAAGACTTGATCAGGAATGAGTAACAACCCAAGCTTTGAGGGAATAGCAATCAAAAAGAACATAACAGAAAATTTGTATAGTTTTTAAAAATTCTATTAATAATATGTACATTCTGTTTACCTTGTAAGGCACCATTAAGGATAACAGCCTCGTTACATTTGACCATGATTCGAACCAAAACCTATCTGTTACGATTCACATCAAACTAGATAAGACTGACATCTTTATCTGTGTGACCTTCAATGCAAGCCTCTCTTTTAATCATGGCTGACTTAACACACTTTGTTGATTTTAAAGAATAAGTGCCATATTAAAAGCATGTTATTGATGTTGGAAAATGATCATGTTTTCAATGTGCAGTGTGCCTACTACTGATGCCGTTCTTATCTCCACTTTTCATTGCTTTATAAAAAAGGATTTATTAGACAACACCAACATATTTGTTTGTGGCCAATGTTGATGACAATCTGCTATATTAGTATTGTTATTTTATAGGTATTGATAATATTGATCATACGTAACAGTTGCGGATCACATGGCTTGACATATGAATACATGAAAATACAAAGGAGGCCAAAGGTAAATTTTGCGCCTTGCAGTATTGCCTTAAGGTGCCCACCTTTATAACTTGGGGATAGTAGGAATGTATGAAAATTACCCCCAAACTTAACAATTCCTGAACTTAAGTAACCTGGACGTGATTGGAAAATAATCTGAAGGAAAATTCAACAAATGGTATTAAAATACTCCAAATGTTTCACTATGGGATTGCACAAAAATGGTTAGGATTACAAAGAAAACTATAAGATCCTGTTTTTTAGACAACGTTTTTTATAATAACAAACACTATGATCTAATCAACTTTTTTTTATAATAATGGAAATTGCCGTCAGGTAAGAGGAAGTGGAAGAAGACACCCTGGTGGAGATGCAGGTGAAGTAGGTATATAATGGTTATACAGGTTTCTGAGAATGGTTTGGAAGGAGAACAAGGTATCAGAAGACTGGGAAAAGAGAGCTATAGTACCTATTTTCAAGAAAGCAAACAGGAAGAGGTATACAAATTATAGGGGGATAACATTGATATGCTACTGTACAAAAATGTATAAGAAGATACTGGAAAAGAGAATACGAAAAAAAATGAAAGGAAGGTGAAGAGGAACAACACAGATTTAGGGAACAGAGACCTACAATAGACTTAATCTTTGCCATATTACAGTTGATGTAAAGAAGGTGTGAAAATGGGAAAGACTTGGTAATGGTATGTATGGATGTGGGGAAGGCTTACGATAGCGTAGATAAAAATAAAGTTTGGAAAGTGATGGAGGAGGCTGAAGTGGAAATAAGAGTTGTAATGAGGGTGAAAAGCATATATGAGGATTACAGGAGCTGTGTTAAGATGGAGATTGGGAGGACGGAGTGGTTCCAAATAAAAAATGGAGTGAAGCAATGGAGTGCCCTCTCACCACTCAATTTGTAATGATAGTGGAAATGGTCATGAACAAAGTGGCAGGAAAACTCTAGGAGGAAAGTGTGAAAACCATGTCATCAGCTGATCACTTGATGGTATGGGGGGAGAAGGAAGAGGAAGTACAGGAACAACTACAAGAATGGAATGAGGAAGAGATAGAGTGTGAAATTAAATTTAGCATGGCAAAATGTGAAGTGATAGTAATGACAAGGAAGAAGATACGTGCTTGTAAAGCTATAAAGTTGGATGAAGTAAAGCTGACGAAAAGTACAGAACAGAAGAAATCTTGGAAGCATGATTGAGAAGAAAAGTGGAAGTGGAGAGGATTTAATGAGAAGAGGACAGCAGGGAGAGTTGTTCTATAGGTGCACAAGAGACCTGCTATAGCAAAGAGAAGTGCCCTTGAAGTGTAAGGAAGGGTTTTACCCATTGTCACATGCAGCAGTAACATGTACAGTGAGTGTAAGAGAGACTAGGAAAGTGGAGGCCATAGAAATTATGCATGTTAGCATGTTAGCTGTCACAAGGAGAAACAAGACTAGGAATGATGTTACTCAGGAAAGAGTAGAAGTGTAGGGAGTATATGAGATAGTAGAGGAAGCAAGACTGAGATGGTATGGTCCTGTAATGAGGATGGAAAAAGAGAGGCTGCCAAAGAAAATGTTGGAAATGAAGTATGTCGGAAAAAGACCGCAAGGGAGGCCAAGAAAGAGATGGGAGGATGCAGATAACAGAAAGCATTCAAGTGAGAGGAAAATAATGGTAGAAGGATGGAAGAATATGGAGACATTTTACCAAACTTACCTGGCCACCGGCTGGAAACAGTTAATTATGATAGAAATTAATAAAAATAAGGAAAAATTAAAAACAAACTAATAAATGTAAATCTAATTAAGAAAGCCCACCTAAAGAAAGAGGAAATTTTTTGGAAAAATCCATTGTACAAAGGTGATATCGTTTTCCTTTCCTCTGTATTCTATAGTAGAAGTAGCCACACACATTTAAACACAAATTGAGTAATATTTTGGCATTGTTGCTATTGTTGTAAGCAACAAAAGAAATGGGAATATACTTTACACATGCACTGAATAACTCAATTTTGAATTTAAAAATAAACTGATAGAAAAGCACTGTACTAACTTTTTTAGGAGTAGAGATAAATTTCCATTACTCCTACAACTGTTGATACAGTGTTTTTATAACATTTTTAACAGCGTTGTTGATGGTTATTTTTCTATGTCCTTTAGCTATAAGAGTCTATCGACATCTTGGGGACGTGGGGATGGTGTGGCTGCTACAAGACATCCAACACGTCGAGGACCAGAAACTGCTCAACGGACATGTCGCCATGTTCCTTCAAGATTTTGAGAAAGCTCAGGTTGTTATTTTAATAAGGCGAGACTCTTCAAAAACTGTTTAGGAAAATAACACCCTCAGTACACTTAATCTAGACTTGAACCCAGACCTATTCTTTACCCACAAACCAAATAGGACAACACTGACCCCTTAGCCAGTGTACCCATCAATGGCTGTTAAAATTAGAGATTGGTCGAACCCATTATTGATCAAATCTTAATCTGAACTTTCTTTCGAATCTTTGAATCATTAAAAAGTGTTTGCAATTTTAGTTTGATCAAAATATTAAAAATATAATTTTGAAAAAGTTATTTAAGGCTTGTTATCACTGACAAACTCTATTTTGTTAGTCATATCTGTGTTGTCATAACAAAGATAAATCTTTTTGAGTAAATTAATTATATTAATGTATATTTTTCATTTTTGTGATTTTGTTAATTTTACCAATTGCTTAAAATCGTGATTTAAAATCGAGGATTTCATAATTGCACTCAGGCTATCTTTTTGAGATTTTTACGAATCTTAAATCTCTTGAATACCTTATGTATTGAGGGGTTCGCGGAGTTGAGGATTTGAGCGTCCCATTTCTAGTTGAAATACTCTAATTAAATGTATTTGGTCCAAATCTGTGCTTGTTGCTAAACTATCACATCATGTTAAATAGATAAACTCATGGTTTCATTTATAATTGTTTGATGTAAACATTGGTAGGAGTGGTACCTTATGTCGAGTCGACCAGTGGCAGCCTTGGATATGAGACGGGACTTGCTTCAGTGGGACCAGGCCCTGCAACTGGCAAGCAAACTGGCCCCGGATCAAATGCCTTACATCGCATGTGAATACGCTCAGCAGCTCGAGTTCATGTAAGTCAGCTCTTGGCACATACCCACCACTTCCATAGTTAAGAATATTTGTTTATTTACATGCTAAGTCCATGTTTTCAAATCAAAGCTAACTCAATTCAATTATATTAAATATTATTGGAGTTATTTATTAATTTAATATTTAAATTTAATATTCAAATAAATGTTTAATGTTGTGTAAAAATATACTTTGCATAACTATGTAAATTTACTTAATTCACTTATCAAATATAATATACAAAATGCAATATTCCTAACATAATTAATATATTTTGTGTTAAAAATTAAAATAATAAATTAAGTAGAGTTGGGTCGAATCCACAATTTTACAAACTATGAACATAAAAGGAAATATAAATATAGTATATTAATGGAAATTACAAATAGTAACTAAATGTTAGATAAACATTCTTTCTTATAATATACATTCAGGAACATTCATACATTTAATCAAGTGTTATATTACTAGTCTGGGGCATGGTTGTTGAGTTTGTCTCATAATTATGGTTGTTTTAAACCACAAATATGCAGTATTAGATCTGTAAAATAAATTTCACTTGAAATATTGAAGAAGAAAAATCCTATTTTTTAAGGATTTAAGCCTCAAATATCCTTAAGGATTCAAGGACCTGTACCTAAAATTAAGTTACCATTACAAAATGTAACATAATTATTTCATAATTTTTTTACACTAACACTAGTTTATAATAGAAATAACAGAAAATTAAAAAAAGAAACATAAATGTTTATTTTAACTTTTTATATATATTGTTGAATTCTAAATTTTACTTTCGAATCAAAGTCAAAGTGAACGATTATTCATAGAGAAGTCAAAGCTTTTGAAGTTTTGCATATGCCTATTATTTATATAACTTTATGCACTAAAACCACTTGCAGAATGTTTCATCCTAAGCTGATAGATTCAGTTACTACCACAAAAGGCGATTCAATTACTTCAGGTTTTTTTTCATATAAATATTAGTTTGTAACCAACATAACAGCTCGGAGCTACATGTATATTTTAGAGCTGTCAATATTTTTATTGGTGAAGAATTGTATCTGCCAGAGCCAACATTTTTCTTAAAGAAGTTGTAGAACCAGAGACTCACGAGTCCACTACATGACTGTCCAAAAGAAGTTGTAGAACCAGAGACTCACGAGTCCACTACATGACTCTGTCCACAGGGGCAATTACTCGGAAGCTTTGAGCCACTACGAGCAAGGTCTGTTGTCTGTGCGGGAGGGCAAGCCTGGGTCTATGGAGGAAACCCACACCATTCAGTGCCGGGCAGGGGTCGCTCGCACATCTATTCGCTGTGGAGATATTCGCCGGGGAGTCACCATGGCAGCTGATGCCAGCAGCAGCCGGACACTCAAGAAGGAATGTGGGGATATTCTTGAGAGCATGAAGGTATATCCTAGTGTTATTTTAATTTTAGTTGAGTTATTGCCTAATGGCTAGGAAATGTATAATAATGCAGTGTAGAAATACTGTATTATTACACATTTTATTAAATTGAGGTATTCAACATGTACTTTATGAATTGACTGATTATATCAGCACACGATAATTTCTATAAGTGAGCACGAAAGGGCCTACCAATGTTGCCGGGAAAGGTATTTTCTTATACCTTCCAAGTTTTTTATATGCCACAATTTACAGGGGACAACAGCTTTACTTTCCCGCAGAAGGAAGTTGTGCTACGGATTTTTATTGCTGAAGAAAAACCCCAGCTGGAGTTGAGCCCACAAAGGGCGGGTCCTAAAGCCACAAAGGTCGACCTGGTGTTATTATCAATATATCATGGTGTTATTAGACCATCTTTATGTTCTGGTGTTATTAGATCATTGTTATATCCTGGTGTTACTATACCATATATATATATATATATATTCTGGTGTTATTAGATCATTGTTATATATAGACAATTGTTAGAGCTGGGTGTTATTATCAATATATCATGGTGTTATTAGACCATCTTTATGTTCTGGTGTTATTAGATCATTGTTATATCCCGGTGCTACTATACCATATATATATATTCTGGTGTTATTAGATCATTGTTATATATAGACAATTGTTAGAGCTGGGTGTTATTATACCATAGATATATCCTGGTGTTATTAGACCATTGTTAGATCTTGGTGTTATTATTAGACCATCGTTATAGCTGGTGTTACTAGAACCATTGTTATCTCCTGGTTTTATTAGACCAGGAATGTCACCAAAGTATTTTATAAGTCCTTTTCTTGGCATGAAAAAATCCTGTAACTTATTAATTTAATTTCTGCATCAATCACACTATTATATTTGTTTGGTTACAGAATTTTACTTTACACTGTGCTCGCTTCTTTTGTAATAGTCAGTTTTATTCCTGGCGTCTGAGATATTTTATTCCTCCGTTGGCTATGTTCAAATAATAATTACATATCTTACTGTTGGGGAAACTCAATTTTTGTTGATTGCTCACATCTTTCTTATTCTTGTTAAGAAAATTCATTCAGTTTTTTTGTTTTTGTTTTTGTTGGAAGTTTCAATATAAACCTTTACTTTTGGGGAAAGTAAACTTTTGTTGTTAAAGTAACATTGATACAATCATGGAGGCAAATAATTAATCAGGGACTAGACTAATTGGAGAAGATAAATGGATAATTTGGAAATTCCAGATAAAGATAATTTTAAGATCAAACAAGGTTCTTGACCGCGTCATAGGAATTGGGGTTCAACCTGAAGAGGAAGGTGCCGATTTAGCTAAGTGGAATGAAAAGGATACTAAAGCGCATGAAAACTATTATTGGTAGGATATCTGAAGAACCTTTATTACATTTACTAAGTTGTACTACTGCAAAAGCTATGTGGGACAAACTTGTGTCCATTTATGATCGAAAATCGGAGGTTACAATTCACTTACTGCAAACAAAGTTTTATATTTGTATTTATGAAGGGGAAGTAATTGCTGCTTTTGCTTCTCAGATAGAATGTATGACTTACAAATTGACTTTATTGGGTGAGAGATACCATTATTATCACCAAAATGTTAAAGTTACTTTTTGAACCTTCCATCATTTTATACTGGTGTGGGAATCGGTTCCTAAAGAAAAAAAACCAACTAAAAATGTGTTGATTGCCCATTTGTTGATAAAAGAGGAGCGTATCAGATCTCGTTACAAAGCAAGGGATGTAAGTCCCTTGGTTGCAAAACTACACCTTGAAATAAATAGAAAGTCCATCCAATGTGTAATTTGTTTCAAGGTAGGCCACTCAAATAAAGACTGTTTTATGACCAAAGTATGCCATTATTGTAAAAAACAAGGTTATTTACAAAAATACTGTTGTTTTAGTAAGGAAAAAGAAAACCAAGATAACGATCCTAGAACCAATGCACTGCCTTTTTTAGCTACTACAAAGTTAGGAAAAACTGAATAGTTCTTAGATAGCGGAGCCAGTGAGCATATGTGTTTCATGCAAGAACTTTATGAAAATGTTGACATGTCAACAGTTGGAAAACTAATAAAGATTGGAAATATCTCAACCAGTAAAGCCACAAAAATAGGAATTATCCATTTTGATGCCTTTAATGGAAATACCTGGTTACCTAGTTTAATGTATAATGTGTTATTTGTCCCGGAACTTGAAATTAACCTTTTTTTGGTTAGTTAGACCCTTAATAGAGGTCATAATTTAATTGTTGATAAACAAATTTGCAAGTTTGTTGACAAAATGGAAAAAGTTTGTGCAACAGCCAGCAGACATGGAAAAATCTTTAAAATTAATTTTTTATTTGATGATAACATATTTTTTGTGCATTTTTCAGTGATAAAAAGAGAAAGTTTAGTTGATTGGAATGAACGACTGGCTCACCAAGATTTTCGTCATGTCAAAAATGTCTTTAAGTCACACAAACTGGATTAGTTGCCTGTCAAAAACCCCTTTGCAAACTATGTGTGTATGTTAAACAGCACTGTCTACCATTTCCAGCAAGTACAGCCATAATGAAAAAAGTTGGGGAATTGTTTCATATCGATCTTTGTGGATCATTTGAAGAACCGCCAATAGGAGGGTCTAGGTACATGATGCTGACCCGAAATGATTTTTCTCACTACCGAATTCTATTTTTCTTAAAGGAGAAAACAAACTTTATGTTCTTGTTTTTGTAGATGATATTTTAATAGTTGGTTCAAGCCCTGAAGAAATTGTATCCATGAAGAAAGTTGTATGTGATAATTTCAAGATTAAAGATATGGGAACAGTTCAGGAATATATTGGAACATCTCTCAGAATTTTAGCTCTGGAATTCTTGAAATTTCCCAGTAAAAATATTTTACAACAGTTTTGGAATGCAGACCAGTAAGTATACCATTGGACCCTGCCATTAAAATCGGCAACTTGAAGCGAGACATTCCTGAGAGTCAAGAGGTGGAAACACACTGCCGCAAATTAATTGGATGCCTGATAAACAGAATGTTGGAATCAAGGCTTGTCTTATGTGCATCAGTGGGATATCTCAGTCGCTATCAAAGCTGTGCTAGCCAAGAATTATGGCAAGCATTAAAACGAGTGCTACGACACATTAAAGGAACTAATGACTTGAAACTTATACATGACTGAATTCGAACCCATACTGAAATAGAAGGCTTTGTAGATGCAGACTGGGGAGGATACTTAGAAGACCGGAAGTCTACAACTGGTTACACCTTCAACGTTTTTAGATTTTGTGTTTCTTGGTGCTCAAAGAAACAATCAACCTTGGCATTATCCTCCACAGAATCTGAGTATGTTGGATTAGGAGTCTTCTTGGAGACATTCTAAACAAAAATTTTCCTGTCAAAATTTTTGAGGAAAACCAATCTGCAATCAGGGTAGCCAAGAACCCTGAGCAACACAAGAGGTTCAAACACATAGCCATACAGTACCATTTTGTTCATGACAAGGTTACTGAAGGAGTAATTGAGGTGCATTATGTATCGACATAAGAACAACAGGCAGACATGTTTACCAAGATATTGAATAGACCAAAATATGAAAAGTACCATCTCCTGCTAGGACTTTTGTGAAACTATGTCAAAATATACAAAAATTGCATTTAGAGTGAGTGTTGTGGAAATTCACTTTTTGTTGATTGGTCACATTTTGTTTATTCTTACCAAGAAAATTCATTAAAGTATTTTTGTTTTTGTGAAAAAGTGAAAAATGTTTTTTACTGTAACAATTACAACTTATTTTGTGGTTTAAATAATAAAGTTGAAAATTATTTAACTACTCCGATTAATTACACGTTTTCAACCCATACACAGGGCTGATGTGTTATTTTTTCCTTTCTTTATGCATTTTAATTCTTTTTCCCTTTCCGGTTTGTACTTCTATACATATAACAACCACTGTGGTGAAGTTTTACGTTTTTTGTTCATCTTGTGTAATTATCATTTTAACATTTATTATATGCGAGCAAACAAAAATAAAATGTGTGCAAACAGTTTTAAACTTAGGAATGTCAAACTCTATATTTAACTATAATGTCCTTCAACTCTCAACAGGACTAATATCAAAATATTCGATACTCAAACTAATTTCGACAACTTAATAAGCTTGACTTGACTTGACATTAATTTTTTAGTTATTTTGTTTGAACTTAACATTGTTCATATATTTTCCTTCCAGAACCAAACATGGCCACTTGAAGCCAAATCCATATATTATAAATTATTATGCCTGCTTAGGCCAAACATAGCTACTTATAGCAGGGTCTATATAAATTGTCTTCATTTGTACTGAGGATGCTAACTTTTAAAGGCTGGAATTAGAGAATTTATCTATCAAAATCAATATTTTAAGAACAATATTGTAAAAGTTAAATGTAAAAATCAATGTTCTAAAGTTAACCTTTAAAAAAAATATCCATGAAATCATTACAATATCCTGTGATTCGTTTTATACCTCTAAAATCCGCAAAAACAGCAGTCCTGTATTAGACCATTGCTACAGCCTGGTGTTATTAGACCATTGTTATAGCATGGTGCTATTACACCATCTATATATTCTGGTGTTATTAGACTATCAATAAAGCCCAAAGTTATTAGATCATTGTTATACTTTGGTGTTACTAGACCATTGTTGTATCTTGGTGTTATTAGAAAGTTCCATTTCTTTAATACTAATTACACTTTTTCGATTCTGTTGACATTATTTAGTTCTTGAATATGATGAGACATATGTAGTTGTTGTTTTGTTGCGCATGCGCGTTGTTGTCTTCTTCCCTTTTTTAGTTTTGTGTTCAGTTGCGTTTAACAGACTTGTAATGTAATGTTTGTCGTGTCTTTGTTATATCCAAGGTGATTGATTTCGGTAGACCTTTAATAGAGGTCATAATTTAATTGTTGATAAACAAATCTGCAAGTTTGTTGACAAAATGGGAAAAGTTTGTGCAACAGCCAGCAGGCATGGAAAACTCTTTAAAATTAATTTTCGATTTGATGATAACATATTGTATGTGCATTTTCAGTGATAAAAAGAGAAAGTTTAGTTGATTGGAATGAACAACTGGCTCACCAAGATTTTCGTCATGTCAAAAATTTCTTTAAGTCACACAAACTGGATTAGTTGCCTGTCAAAAACACCTTTGCAAACTATGTGTGTATGGTAAACAGCACTGTCTACCTTTTCCAACAAGTACAGCCATAATGACAAAAGTTGGGGAATTGGTTCATATCAACCTTTGTGGATCGTTTGAAGAACCGCCAATAGGAGGGTCTAGGTACATGATGCTGACCCGAAATGATTTTTTTCACTACCGAATTGTATTTTTCTTAAAGGAGAAAACAAACTTTATGTTCTTGTTTTTGTAGATGATATTTTAATAGTTGGTTCAAGCCCTGAAAAAATTGTATCCATGAAGAAAGTTGTATGTGATAATTTCAAGATTAACGATATGAGAACAGTCAGGAATATTTTGGTATACACATCTCTCAGAATTTGAGCTCTGGAATTCTTGAAATTTCCCAGTAAAAATATTTTACAACAGTTTTGGAATGCAGACCAGTAAATACACCATTGGACCCTGCCATTAAAATCGGCAACTTAAAGCGAGACATTCCTGAGAGTCAAGAGGTGGAAACACACTGCCGCAAATTAATTGGATGCCTGATATACAGAATGTTGGGATCAAGGCCTGTCTTATGTGCATCAGTGGGATATCTCAGTCGCTATCAAAGCTGTGCTAGCCAAGAATTATGGCAAGCATTAAAACAAGTGCTACAATACATTAAAGGAACTATTGACTTGAAACTTATACATGACTGAAATCGAACCCATACTGAAATAGAAGGCTTTGTAGATGCAGACTGGGGAGGATACTTAGAAGACCGGGAGTCTACAACCGGTTACAACCTTCAACATTTTTGGATCTTGTGTTTCTTGGTGCTCAAAGAAACAATCAACCTTGGCATTATCTTCCACAGAATCTGAGTAAGTTGTGTTGGATTCGGAGTCTTCTTGGAGACATGCTAAACAAAAATTTTGCTGTCAAAATTTTTGAGGAAAACCAATCTGCAATCAGGGTAGCCAAGAACCCTGAGTACCATAAGAGGTTCAAACACTTAGACATACAGTACCATTTTGTTCGTGACAAGGTCACTGAAGGAGTAATTGAGGTATAATATGTATCGACATAAGAACAACAGGCAGACATGTTTACCAAGATGTTGAATAGACCAAAATATGAAAAGTACCATCTCCTGCTGGGACTTAAGTGAAACTATGTCAAAATATACAAAAATTTAATTTAGAGTGAGTGTTGTGGAAATTCACTTTTTGTTGGTTGGTCACATTTTGTTTATTCTTACCAAGAAAATTCATTGAAGTATTTTTGTTTTTGTGAAAAAGTGAAAAATGTTTTTAGTAACAATTACAACTTATTTTGTGGTTTAAATAATAAAGTTGAAAATTATTAAACTACTCCGATTAATTACACGTTTTCAACCCATACACAGGGCTGATTATTTTTCCCTTTCTTTATCCATTTTAGTTCTTTTTCCCTTTCAGGTTTGTACTTCTATACATATAACAACCACTGTGGTGAAGTTTTACATTTTTTGTTCATCTTGTGTAATTATCAATTTAACATTTATAATATGCGAGCAAACAAAAATAAAATGTGTGCAAACCGTTTTAAACTTAGGAATGTCAAACTCGATATTTAACTATAATGTCCTTCAACTGTAACAAGTTAAAAGTTAACGTCGTACAAATGGGTCAACACTCACCAACAACCTTGATGATCAATAACACAAACACCGAAGCTCTGACCTCCACTCTCCTACACAAACAACTGACTGTGCGCAGTCAACCAGCCAACTGTCTGCTCAGAACTTGATCCGCGGCCAGCCGGAAACGATGATGGTTCCACGCGGCCATATGAAGCTATCACTTCCGCTAGTAGGATGGCCTAGATTGTTCTAGGTGGTGCCAGACGCCTTTATTTGCTGTCATATTTGTTCTATCGTCTTACCCCCTCCTTCCCTTGCCCTGTCTCTCTGTGGATACAATATAGTATATATAGTGTTCGCGCTTTGAATCGTCGCTTATTATACCACCGACTGAGCATGGTGGAAACGGCGACTAAGGGCCGTAATTTATTTATACTCTAAATTTAATTTTCAGCGTAATGGGGGACTTCTTGTCAAAATTATTTTTCAGGACTAGTATTTAGCGGAAGTTAGGATTCTCTCTCTCTTTGTACGAGACTTAGTTCATCATGATAGTACGGTTTGGGTTTTGTTATGCGTACTTTACGTGTATTTAATTTAATGTATAGCTTTTGGAGACGCTTTGGCGTACTCGGCGTGTCGGGCATACCGCCCGTCCCTTTCTTTTTTGCATTTTGAATGTTTACGGAATTGTTTTGTTCTCTATTTAAACTGGGAGCACGGGGCACTTAAGTGTTAAAGAAGAGACTCGGCCTTACGCCTTGTTCTGTATATAGTTTTGGTTCAACTTTATGTTGTTTCGTTTTGATCTGGAGGTTCGTTGATGTTTGTCTTTAATAACCTAAGTTTAGACGCATACTAAGATTTGCAAAGTTGTATCGTTGCTTGCGCTTAAAGCTATAACCACAGAAAGAACCATAGATGTACAACCAGAATAAAACCATAAGTTTCTCTTTTTATATTTTGCTCTAATTATGTATCTTTTTTCTAATCTTGTCTTAAATAAAACTATGTTAATTATTGTTTAACTTCTTGTCTGGTTTTCCCAATACACTTCCAAAAATGTTATTCATCGACCAGGAGAGGTTAACACAACTCTCAACAGGACCAGTATCAAAATAATCGATATTCAAACTAATTTCGATAACTTAATAAGCTTGACTTGACTTGACATTAATTTTTTAGTTATTTTGTTTGAACTTAACAATGTTCATATATTTTCCTTTCTTGAACCAAACATGGCCACTTGAAGCCAAATCCATATATTATAAATTATTATGCCTGCTTGGGCCAAACATAGCTACTTTTAGCAGGGTCTATATAAATTGTCTTCATTTGTACTGAGCATGCTAACTTTTAAAGGCTGGACTTAGAGAATTTATCTATCAAAATCAATATTTTAAGAACCATATTGTAAAAGTTAAATGTAAAAATCAACGTTCTAAAGTTAACCTTTTAAAAAAAAGCAAAAATATTCATTAAATCACTACAACATTCTGTGATTCGTTTTATACCTCTAAAATCAGCAAAAACAGCAGTCCTGTGTTAGACCATTGCTATAGCCTGGTGTTATTAGACCATCGTTATATCCTGGTGTTATTAGACTATCAATAAAGCCCGAAGTTATTAGAATATTGTTATAGCTTGGTGTTATTATACCATCAATATATCCTGGTGTTATTAGACCATTGTTATATCCTGGTGTTATTAGAAAGTTCCATTTCTTTAATACTAATCACACTTTTTCGATTCTCTTTTTTGATTCCTCAACATTAACAATTATTTGAATTTTTCCCTACATCCACTCTCACAATAAAAACATGCTATTTATGCAATTCCATATCATAATAATGTAGTTAAAAAATCTAAAAAGGCTAAATATTTACAATTTGCTAGCACTAAAGTCAGACTGCAAAATAACTAATGATGGCCACAAAGAAAAATTAACTAATTCTAATTGTTGCTGTTTTGTTTGGATGCCATACCTTTCATTTTCCAGGATATGATAGCTAAGAATAGAGGTATTAAAAATTGTTTTATTAAATAAATTCTCTGTTCTTTAGATACTAGTGGCATGGGGACTACAGAGATAGAAAACAGGGAATACTAGGAAAAGTGAGGGAATTTTTTATTACAGGGAAATGCCAGGTACTTTGATAAAAAAAAATAAGGAAAAGTCAGGGAGTCTAAACAGTTAAGGAAAAGTCAGGGAATTTGACCAATTCTGAACCTCAAATCTAAAACAAAAATGAGATGATTTATTTCTCAATGTTAACAATAATTTATTTCTTGATTTTAACAAAATACATTGCCTAGATAAGATGAGATGGTTGTTCAGTTTTGTTTTATGACACATTTACACAAGAACACAAGTAACCTAAAACATTATTAATACTAGAAAAATAACATAATAATTTTGATGTTATTATCTATTAGGATTTTTATAATTTTGTGATTTAGGTAATAATTTTTTAAAAAATGTAATTTAGCAAGAAAAACTGCAAAAATCTAAAGTTATGGAATTTTTTTAAATGTATTGTGATCATCCTTAGTCAGAATTGTGGGTATTCTTATTTATGTTAGAAGTTTTTTTTCAGCTGCTTTGTTAATAAATTTGTCATTTCTTTTATTTTTGAAGCAACTGAATGATGCGGCCATGTTATATGAAAAGGGCCAGTATTTTGACAAGGCAGCATCCACGTACATTCGTTTGAAAAACTGGGTCAAAGTGGGGGAGTTGCTTCATAACATAACCTCCTCAAAGATACACCTGCAATACGCCAAGGTAATAATTTTATATTCCCACTTTATTCTCCTCAGCAGTGTAACACTTTATTTTCAATTAGATTGTGTAATATACACTATTTCAATTCAAAGCGAAGTTGAATTCAATAATATGAAATATTCCCTAGGTTGAATCAAAGTTTGAAAATGTAAACAAACGTTTGGTGTTGGAAACTAATAAATTTTGAATAATTATATATTTTAATGAATATCAACACACATGTTTCAAATCTGTGTAGTTACGGGTATGTTTTTAGGGTGGAGACCACAATTTGTTTAATTTATATTAGTTGAAAAATGACACCTGGACAAGAACATTGAACTCGGGCTCCATGTCCAGGCATCATTTGTTAACATAATTAAATTATATATTATCTGAATAGGCTTAAATATAATTTAAATCTTCCATTCCGTGCAGATAAATGAAGTTGTTATTATAACAAATGTAATTTAATTATTTTAGATTTTAGTAATGTGAACACTAGTTTGTGGAGCACAAAATGACAAGAATTGAACATTAATGTGTAATATAACTTTATAGATCATTGGCAAAACTTTGTATTTGTCAAATCCAGAATTTTGCTATCAAATCAAAGTCAAAGCAGACAAATAATCAAACTAGAATCAAAATTTTTCTAAGTCTTGCACACCCATAATTGTAATTAAGTCTTATTTTACATGTTTCAATGGCCGAAGTCTAAGGCGTCACTCTTGGGTTGGAATGGCATGCTGATGACGAGATTGGGGTTTGAAACCCGATCAGGTCTACTGAGGGTGATTTTTTCCTAAATGGTTTCCCACACTCGGTCCATGCAAATTCTAATGGCTTACCTCTAAAATGCTCCCTTTCTCCTCCCTATCCCATTGGAGTAATTATCACGTGTAAAACCTGAACAGGTAGCAAGACGCAGTAATTTAAAAAAAAAGGTATTATTTCAAAGTGGGGTTAATATACAAAATGTTGGCTAGTTTTGAATGGGAAGAAATTCATTTTTCAAATAAACTTTCTAAAATATATGAGCTGAAGATGTAAGTAGGTTAACTCACATGGCTTCGCCTTCTGAAACATTCTGGCTGGAATGTTTTAGTAAAAAACATTTACATAGTATAATATACCAACTTTTTTCAAATAAATTGATCATATTTAAAGGCGAAAGAAGCAGATGGAAAATATCAAGAGGCAGTGGAGGCTTATATGACGGCTCGTGACTTTGACAGTGTGATACGTGTCAATCTTGACCACCTGAACAACCCTGAGGAGGCAGTACAGATTGTTAAGGATACTAAAAGCACGGAGGGCGCTAAAATGGTGGCAAGGTCAGTTCTATTATATATGCATCTAGATAATATATCTAAGAAAAACCTAGCATTCTTTACCAATTTCTTTTTTCTACTTTTTGTGTTTTTTGGTTTCCTTATTTAGGAAGTTGCCTTGGACGTTTCACATTCCCTCCTGATGAGTTTCAATAAAATGATACCTAGGTCAGGGGATTGGATGGTAAAGATCAATTTTCTTCAAGAGGCAGCCATCTTCTCTCTATTTGATGGCAGCACTGAAAAGTGTGAGCTATGTTATTCTTTTCGTTGTAAAAGCCATATTGTGTTTGTCCTCTTTTACATGTTTCCATTCAACTTTCCTGTATATTCTTCCAAATATATCACAACTTTATTTAATAAGCATTCACAATCATTGAACAATACAATATTAATTATTGTTATTAGCACCGGATCTTACTACCTGTTCGAGTTATTCGCACTTACGCTAATGTGTAATGTTAGGGTGATTGTGGGATGAAATTGTGGACCTTCAGTGTTTAAAGGCCCAGTATCTTACAAACTTTAAATCCAGGCCATTTTTACACATAATTTGGACTTTACTTTTCCACTTACAATATGAACTTTCTTTTAAACATTACAACACAGATTTTGGCTCTTAATTTAATTGAAATTCAACTACCCCTAGTTCCATTTGGTTCGCCCCAGGTATATTACGCTCCTGGTACCCTCCCCCGCTGGGCCCTCCACAGTGCCCGAGATCTCACTTCCGAGTCCACCAAGCACCCAGCAGAGGTGGGCATCCCCATATCCACCACCTGGGGAGGCGCCCTCTCGGAGTTTGTGCCCCGCCTACTTTCTAGCCACCACACTTACGTTTTCACCCTTCCTTCCACCCTTGGCAGTTGAATTTCTTAATCTACCCCCTACCTAGCTCCCTCTGTCCCTAATTTAGCTATTTTAACTACTAAACTAAGCTAAACTAATCTAACTCAACTATTCTATTCCCATTCCTGCCGAGAAGCTCCATCACCTCGATGGTACCAGAGGCCTGCAGGGCAGCCACCTTTCTCCATCTTGACTCTGAGGGCCCATCAACCACAATCCATCTCTCTTGTTTCCAAGGTGGTGGGTCAAATGGTGCGGGGAACCCCTCAGAGTTCATATTTATTACACCAACTTTTGTTCATACAACTGGAAAACTATCCTTAGGATCACAAGGGCATCCCCTGTGTTCCTCCAGGCACTCATTCATACTGAAATCCAGTTCCCAGTGGTTGTGCTTGCACCTCCCAGCACCTAATTTTTTTTATCCTGGCAAGGATTGTTACAGCTTATTCCCCTTTAACAATCCTTTTTCTCTACTCACTCCCCGATGAGACCGCACTAGTGTCCGTGTCATCCCGCCCTTTGTATCACTGTCATCTTCTTTGTCATTGTCACTGTCATTGTCCCATATTATTCGTCCCTGTGGCTCTTTGAGTCTATCTATGTAGGCAGTCTTTGCTCTATCTGACATTGGGTCCCTCAGTACTTCGCCTGCTAATATTTCCTGGATCTCTCTCTGGTAGTTCCTTCTTGCTTCTAGTGTAAGGACGCAGTCAAGCACCACATGTTCAAGGGTTCCCTCCTCGTCACATTCACAATTCCCCGACTCTTTTAGGCCCAGCTTTCTTAAAGATGCCAGGTTCCCCGTGATGAAGTGGACAAGACACCGAGATGGCTGAAGGTGTTTATTCTCTAGTCTCCCAACCACATTAGGGAACAATTGGTAAGTCCTCCTACGACAAAGTTTTCCCATCAATTCCTTCATGTGCGTCGTGAAGTTTCTGTTCTCATCAGGGGTCACTCCCAGGTATCTGACCGTATGGCTTCTTCTTATAGATTTCCTATCCACCTTTATGATCGGATACATAGCATGTAGGTTGTCTTTGCCGCTGCCATTTTTAACTTGACACTTTTACACCAGGTGTCAAGTTCTTCAAGCACCTGGTTACTTTATTTTCTCTAAGTTCCTTCTATAGTACCCTTCTATTACTATAAGAAGGTCGTCTGTGAAGGCGTCCACACTCTTTGTCTCCGGTATCCCCTCCAACAAGTACAACTCTGGTTCCAGGCTGACATCCCAAAAGTTCAGGCCACATACCGATCCTTGGGGACATCCCTTCGTCAGTAGCTTCTGAACCCTATTTCCTGGACATCTCAGGGTGGAGTATCTGTTACGACAGTAATCCTTAAAACTAAAACTCCTATACAGCTGTCCCAGACACTGAATCTCTCTCAATCGGTCAAACTTTAAAAATTAGAAGAAGGATATTTTTAGATAGCTATTTATAAACTATTAGTTAATAATTTCCTTTCCTGTCTTAAAATATAGATATTTCTACATGTAATACAAATTCCAGAGTTTCTTAACCAATTAAGCAAACATGATCTTGGTAGTATGGTTATTGGGAATATTTGCTGTGCAACCAATGTAGAGTCTCAATTTTATAGGAAGCCCACTATTGACCACAAACATTGACAGAAAGTCACAAAAATTTGGCAATTTAGAAATATGATTTAGTTTATTTACAAAGTTAATATAAAAAGTTATCTAAAGCATCCAATAATATTTATTTATTTTATGTACCCTATTTAACATGCTCTTTTTGAACCAACTGATCATATCAGCACACGACTTAAAACTAACTCAAACCTAGAACAGACGCAACATCCAGCTCCTAATTCAAGCGTGTGAAAGAAAAAACCCACATTTCACCAATGATAAAATTTTCTGCCATGCTAGGAATTGAACCTGGGACCCTTAACTCAGTAGGCAGATGTGTTACTTTTTTTTTACCACTATATCTTACTAGTTACTACCGGTTTGGGTTATATTTAGAGAAAATGTACCCACATTTGTGTGGAGGAAGAGTGGAAAACCATTTTGGAAAAAAACTCGGTACACCTGACCAAGATTTTAACCTTGATCTCCCCATCATCGTCAGTTTATTCTACTGTGAGAGTAGCGAGTTAGATCACATGGCCACCGAATCAGGTGACACACTCCTGACTTATCTAAAGTGTCGGACCTTCCAATAATACCTACTTATGGATAATTGTTTAGTTTCTCTTTACACCATTCATGTAAATAATTATTTTTTCCCCCAGTCATTGTGGCAACATGAGTTTCCAGTTTTCATCTAATGGATTACTATGAAATCAGAATGTATGTGACACCGATGAGAAGTCACTTTGAATATCGATGATCTGAGGATCTATAGCGTTACTAATCATTTTCTTATAGCGCTTGCTATGATCAGCTTTCTCAAAAAACTTTATTTTATTTTCTCAGGTTTTTCCAAAGATTAAATGACTATTCATCGGCTATAAAGTTCCTGGTGCTGTCTCGCTGCCATGACGAAGCCTTCCAACTCGCTCGCCAGCATGGTCAAATGGAGCTCTATGGCGAGATCCTTGCCAGTTCCCTTGACTCTGAAGTGCGGCCAGATGATTTTAGGAGCCTGGCTCTGCACTTTGACTCAGAGAGGAAGAGTCTACTGGCTGGGAAGTATTACTTCCATGCTGGAGAATACCAGAAGGTATAACATTATTTTATATTCACAAGGAAGGCACGAGTTCAAGATTTTTTAATTTTAGTCGAGCAAACTTATCAAAAATCTGCTAGTGTCGATTCAAGCTGATTTTTAATTCAAAGAATATATACTTATATGTATGTAAAAACACTGTACATTAATGTAAAAGTAAGTAATAGACCTAAACTGGCCCAGGCCACAGGCTGGAAATAGTAATGAATGTAAAAGAAGTGATAAAGACTCACCCAATTAACATTAATGTACAACGTACACTGTTGCTACGATGTCTTATTATATAGTTTCAATCCATATGGCAAAAGGTTCATGGGCTGCACCAAATCATGTTTGATATCCGTGTTTTAGAACCTTTCACCGCCAAAGCAGGTATTAAGTAAATTATATTTGTTGTCTAGAACTAAACTTGTATAATATAAATAGAAACATAAGACAATACAACTGGCTGGGAAGTATTACTTCCATGCTGGAGAATACCAGAAGGTACATTATTTTATATTCACAAGGAAGGCACGAGTTCAAGATTTTTAATTTTAATCGATCAAACTTATCAAAAATCTGCTAGTGTCGATTCAAGCTGATTTTTAATTCAAAGAATACATACTTATATATTTGTAGAAACACTGTACATTAATGTAAAAGTAAGTAATAGACCTAAACTGGCCCAGGCCACAGGCTGGAAACAGTAATGAATGAAAAAAGTGATAAAGACTCACCCAATTAACATTAATGTACAACGTACACTGTTGCTACGATGTCTTATTATATATTTTCAATCCATATGGCAAAAGGTTCATGGGCTGCACCAAATCATGTTTGATATCCGTGTTTTAGAACCTTTCACCACCAAAGCAGGTATTAAGTAAATTATATTTGTTGTCTAGAACTAAACTTGTATAATATAAATAGAAACATAAGACAATACAAAAAATCAATATTTGGATTTGACATTTGGAAAATTTCATCGATTTGGATTTGCATCTAAACGAATAAGTGTACTTTGCACACCTCTATTGCCTGTTATTGAACTAGAAATTGGTTTTCCTGGTTAAAAGTTAGTAGCATAACTAGCAACTTGGATATGAATTGTTGAGATAATACAACTGAACATTAGTTATTGCCAGAAGCAGGAGACAAGAATAATCTAAAGTTGGATTTTTTGATGGTTCATTTGGTCGTCACTAGATAGCAGCACTAATAGGATTTACAAGACAGTAGTTGTTTCAGAAGCAAGTATATGTAAATTTGTTTGTGAAATATTACCATATTTTAATATAATAATAATAATAATAATTATCATTATTATTATTCTAGTTAAACAGAGTGTTAAGTTGGTAGCCCTTGTTTATCATGTTACAGATTGATGAACTGACTCTGTTTCTGTCCTAAACCACAACAAATACATCGTAATTCTATTTTATAGGCTTTGAAGAACTTGATGAATGTTGTGAAAGCAAATTCTGAAGACACTGAAGCAATTTCTTTGGCGATTGATGTGGTTGGTGCTGCTAATGATGACTTTCTAGCAAATCAGCTTATTGAGTTCTTACTGGGGGAATCAGACAATATTCCCAAGGTTGGTCTATTTCCCTGTCACAGCCTATGTGACAACACTACACAAACATTAGTGAGTGGATGAAAGCTGTTTGCTAAGTATCCCTTTGAGTTGATACATGTTTGGAGCTACATCCTGAATTTCAAAGGAAGGCTGTATTGAGAATTGTAAACTCATTTTGCCACAACAGCCTAGAGATAAATTTTACAGTGCTCTATAAGGATGTATTATTGAAAGTTTTTGATCATGAACTTTATAATTTAATAAATCAAATATATTATATATTTCTAGAGTGGCAATTATTAGTGACGTTCAAACAATGTTGGTGGTTGAAAGTGGACTCCCTATAAAAAATCAAGTTTTAGTTCAAAAGAGATTTTGGTTCTTATCATCATCATCATCATTATTATTATTAGGTGTTCAGTTTTACGACAGGTTTAATCCGTTTGTCAGTGAACTTTGCAGGATCATCACTCCCACTGTCCTCGGTATCTCCACACTGACCTCATCCACTCCTGGGGTCTTTACCACCCTTCATTTTCTGTAGTGCCTCCTCAACATCCTTCCAGCTTATATCCATTTCCTTTCCTTTACTCCTGCTTGTTTCATTTTCCCCTCCCTCCTACTCCTCGCTGCTCTCCTCTGCATTTAGCAACCCCTCAAAAAGCTCCTTTTACATCTTCTTGAGTTTTTCTTATTTATACACCTAATTTATATTCTTGTCAACCATACCACACTCTCTTCCCTGTTAGTTCTTCTACTCTTAATCATTTCATATAGTCTTTTATTACTCCCCTTACGTCATCTCTAACCTCTTTTCCTCCCTCACCACCTCCTTTGCCTCCACTGTCCTCGGCTGGAACCAATCCCTGAAAGCTCTATTCTTACCCACTACCTGTCTCACTCCCTCATTCCATCAAAGGATTTCCTTCCATTTCTTCTTGTTGCTTGTCCTCCTTCAGATTTCCTTTGCTGCCCCCACCATTAAGCTTATGAATCTTCTCCATTCCTCTTTCCTTGTCTCCAGCACATCCCTTGGTACATTGTCCTCTACTCTCTTCTAGAACACTTTTCTATAGACTTTCAATTTACATAACCTTTTCCTTCTTTACTTTGAGATCTCTCATCAACAATAACAACAACAACCAATAGTCACTGTCTAAGGCCCCTGATGGAACTACCTTTATATCCCTGATGTTTTTCCATACCAATTCGTCCACAAATATATAGTTCACAACCAACTTCTTTGACTAATCAACACTGTACCAGGTCACCTTGTGGCTTTCCCCATTCTTAGCCATGAGTTTCCCACCATTAGCCTATTTCTTTTACACACGTCCAACAATCTCTCACCTTCCCCAGCCATCTGGTCCAAGTACTTACTCGTAACCTCGTCTCTTTGTTACAACATGTTTATTGAAGTCTCCCATGACTACTTCCAGACTATGCCCACCCAGATGTTTTTGGAGCTCTTCTTCAAACTTATCCTTCTCCTCAAAGGTACAACCCACCTGTAGTGCATACATCTCCACTATTTCCATGCTCACGCCCTTCATTCCTATTTTCAACTTCATTATCCTATCACTGATCCCCTAGACTTCATTACTTAGCCCTTGTCTCACCACCACTCCCACTCAATTTCTTCTTCCTTCCAATCGAGTACACCCTGAATCCTTTCCTCAGATCCATCATCCCTTCCCCTCTCCGCCGGGTCTGACAGTCCAAGTATATCCAGTTTCCTCCTCCCCATGAGGTCCACTATCTCTTCCATTTTCCCCATCAATGTGCATACAGTCATTGTCCCTATTCTCAGTCCTTTTCCCTTGCGGGCTCCATATCCTTTATTTCTATCCTTTATGAGGCTTATTCTTCTATTGAAAGCATTTTTACTACCCGCTACTCACTTGCTTTCATTGTTTAATTCAATACAGCCAGATGGTGCTTTTTTTTATTCAGTTAAGTTTAAAATGAATGGTCTGGAATCTCTTTTTTAAGTTCATACTAATAGTTATGTTGAGTTTAAACCACCAATAATTTGTATTTAAAGCTATATAACAAATTATGATTCAAAGTTTGTAATTTTTAATCTTGACTCCTTGAGTCTTGAATTTCTAAGCGTACAAAATCCCTATTCTTAAATTTATATGTGTTTCTTTTATTCACCTGATTTTGTATATCAAAATTAATTTGTTTCGTTCGATTGAAGGAATTTAGAATTTTTCCTTGTGGATAGCAATTTTTAAATTAAACTAAACTTTCTTCCATGATTAAAATATATTTTGTGAAATAATTTTGACAACACAGCAGTAACTGTTATCAATGAATTAACGGGTGGGGACTGGATGTTGTACCTGTCCTAGTATTAAGCTATATTATAAGGCATATGAAGCTATTACAGGCCTAGCAAGTCAGTAGCGGAAAATATATGAGGGGAAAAAAAACTAACTCAGGCCGGCTGGAAAAAGTAATGGATGTAAAGTGAAGTTTAGGTTAAAACAATATTTAGAAGTCAGTGTTATTTGTAGTGTACTATGAAAAACTTTAAACTTTTGGTTACTAACAATCATATTTTGTTGTGTTTGGAGGACCCCAAGTTTTTGTTCAGACTGTACATGGCCCGCCGACAGTACAGAGAAGCTGCTAAGACTGCCATTATTATTGCAAATGAAGAACAAATTAATGGTAAGGTCATCTCAAATTCGAGTTTAATCAGCTAGTTTAAAAAATTCATCCATCTTAAAATTCAACTAGTATGCTTAGATATTTACTTGCAATAGCTCTGCTCTGAATAAAATGTTTTAAGATTTAGATTTAAAGAGGCATTTTGCTACCTACAAGAAGTCAATAATGTATACTATATTAATTAAAGACCTTGGTGGTCTTGAGATAAATTGCTTGTCTCAGGACCCAAAGTTTGTGGGTTTAAACCCAGCCAAGGTCGAAAGGTTTTTACTGTACGATAAAAATTTGTAGCACAGCTTCTTTCAAAAGGGAAAAAACTGTCAGTCTCATGCTAATTGTGTCATGTGAAAGTACATTTCTGGAAAAATGTGTAGGCGCTTTCATAGAAATCCATGTGGTGGTTGGGCTGATAGCCTGTTTCATCTGAAATTAACATATCACAGAAACTGCAACACGGAATATCCCAAGTAGCAAAGCTTTGTTACAGCTCCATGCTTCACGTCCAGAGTTAAAGGAATTAATACTTAAAAAACTACTTTTAAAATGTAGCATAATTATATTTTAATTGATTGCTCACATGTAAGCCTGATGATTTCTGAACATCCATCACTGACTTTGCCTTAAAATAGGACTGAAGAATGACCCTGGGTACGGGACAAATCCTGAATAGCTCGGTAAGAGCATTGGCTTACTGAGCCAAAGGTCTTGGGTTCAATTACTTTATCCAGGTGTCATTTTTCAATTTAATAAAGTATATTTGTTTAGACACTGATTGAATTTAAATAAAATTACTGAATTATTTCATTTGTTCTTTGGGAGTAAACAAACTACTTCTGTAACCAATTGCTGACAAGGTCTGGTAGAATGAAACCTAGGTCAGGGTATTGGGCAGTATTGATTAATTTTCTTCAAGAAAGAACCATCATCTCTTTGTCCAGTGTTGGCAGTGTAAAGTGTGAACTGTGTTCTTCTTTTCGTTGTAAAAGCCATGTTGAGTTTGTTTTTATCCCTCCTTTTGGTTCCTTCTGCCATTTACAACACTAGTAGTTTCTGTCAGTGATAGTTGTTTGTTTGTGTGCAGGTAGCTACCGCAACGCCCACGATGTTTTATTCGGGATGTACCAGGAGTTGCGACGGAACAACATAAAGATACCCACAGAGATGCAAGCAAATCTCACATTACTTCACTCGTACATACTGGTGAGGCTACACGTCAGGCGAGGAGAGCATCTGAAGGGAGCCCGGATGCTCATACGTGTCGCCAATAACATCTCCAAGTTTCCTTCACGTAAGATGGAAAAATAGTAGTGGTGTACCTTTGCAGGAACTGATGAATTGTAATCTGGCGATTATTAATGGATTTGCATAAACCATAATACAGATTAACATGTTAATTAATCTTTCTTTTGATACTAAAAAACTTTGTATCAACAAATGGGCACTGTATTTTGAATGTTTGAAAAAATAATTGATTCACACAATATCAATGATAATCGACAAATCTCAAAAGTAATATCAATTGTTAGTTAATGACTATATATATCCATTTCCTGTGTTTCTTTTTTGTGAGTGCATTTCACATTTTCTCCAGATGAGTTCCGATAGAATGAAACCTAAGTCGAGGGATTGGGCAGTAATGATCAATTTTCTTAGAGAGGCAACCATTACTTCTTTGTCCAGTGGAAGCAATGTAAAGTGTGAACTGTGTTCTTCTTTTCATTGTAAAATCCATACTGTGTTTGTTTTTTTATATGTTTCTATTCACCTTTCCTGAACCTTCTTCAAAATATAATATGATTACAATTATTAAATACATACTTCTATTTAAATTCTACAAGACATCATATTGAACCAAACTAACACAACTCTAGTATAAAATGTTTGATTTTTAAATAAAATCCTTTATTATTTATTACATTAACTATTTGGGTTAGCTTTCAATAAATAAATAATTGGTAATTGGGATTAATCAATGCAAATAATTGAATCAAAAGCAATTAATTTCCCTAATCGGTTGTAGTGAATTGGTATACCTCTACAAAATAGTGTAAACTAAGTATATTAAAATTGTTATATCGCTCCATGAAGAGAAGATAAACTCAATTCAAGCTTTGTTACATTTTAGTTGAAGTGATAAAATACTTTGTTTTTGAGGTTTTGTGTACCTCTGTTTGAAATAAAACTAACGTTGTGTCAATGCCTTAGCTAAGTCGGTAGTGAGGCTGCCTCCTGAGCTTTCAATTCACGGCACAAGTGAAAGATCTATCATTGGTGAAATGTGGGATTTCCCTTTTACAGTGGTGAATTAACAGCCAGGTGCTGGGTGTTGTGTCTGTTTTAGATTTAAGTTAATTTATATCATGTGTTGATATAATCAATCGGTTCAAAAAGTGTATGTTAAAAACCTTAAATACATAATAAAGCTAACCTGAAAGGATAGTTAGATTAGGCCTAGATAGGAACAAACGCACTTCTTTTTTCATTTCCTCTTACACTTTTAATACTTCCCACTCTTTCATACTTCCACAGTTACACATTGTTTTTATATTTTTGGAAATATTCCTTTTTCGTATAAAGAGATACATATAAAATCAAATAAAACTATTATAGAAACTACATTCTTGAATAATTTTAAATATAACTGAAAACTTGTATTGTGGCAGATTGATGCAACAGAATGGAGGCTTGAATAGATAGATAGCTTACCAAAGAATTAGTAATTGAAAATATCTAAAATAGGTACTATAATTGAACTAATAAATAAGTAAATGATAAAAGTTTTTTCAGCAAGCTATCTATACATTCAAGCCTACATTCTGCTGCATCATTTTGGCAGTACTGCAGGTTTTCAGTTATATTTCAAATTCTTTAAGCATGTAGTTCCATATAATATCTTTCTTCTCTTGTGTTTTATGCATTCTTCACACCCAACATAGGCGGGAGGGGGAGCGGGGTGTAGTGGAAATTACAAACTAAAACTAAAACTAGAAATAATACTAATATGAAACAGGTAAATACACTCGATATTTCTACACAGATATTGTCCCCATTCTGACATCAACGGTGATAGAGTGCAGTCGCGCAGGTCTCAAGAGCTCTGCATTCAGCTATGCGGCCATGTTGATGCGTCCAGAGTATCGGCCCCACATAGACCCCAAGTACGCTAAGAAGATAGAAGCTGTGGTACGAAAACCATCCCGTGGGTCCCAAGAGGAGGTTGAACCAGAGACCCCCTGTCCTTATTGCGACTCTCCCCTACCTGAGAGTGAGCTGAACTGTGGCCAGTGCAAGACCACTGTGCCCTTCTGTCTTGTGACGGTAAGTCTCGTTGGGCCAAGCCCTGTAGCGGTAAGTTTTGCCCTCAAAGAGGCCCCACTGTTACAAGAGTGTTCTTGTACTGGTTCCAGGGTCGCCACATTGTGAAGGACGACATGACAGCATGTCCCAACTGTGATTTCCCAGCCATATTCTCGGAACTACGAATGTAAGTTTGAATGAATCATCAGCTGCAACTGTTTATTTCAGAACATACAAAGAATAGAATGAACTGCAATAGACTGGACTGCTAATTACTGATGTACTGAGGGTTACTTTTCTTAAATGGTTTCTCATTCTTCTCCACACAAATATGGGTAGGGCCTACATTTCTTAGCTCACCGTTCTCATACCTAGCACATTAAAATTAATATATTTGTGTATAACCTGAAAGCACAGTGAGAAATGGGGGAGGGAGAGAGAATCTGATTTTTATGCCAAAAAAAAATTAAAAATCCCATCAGATGTAACTTTAGAAAAGTGAAACCATTTTCAAATGCAAAGAATGTTTGTTCTATTGAAATTTATAGTCAAATTACCGAAGTTTATAGACAATATTATGCGTTTGAAGCTTTATAATGTCAAAGTTGAATATACTTTGCTTCGATTTTGAAATCCACAATAACCTTTATATCTTCGAAACATTTCGAAGGAAAAAGAAAACTTTAATATATTATGAGCATATATGAATCATATCACTTAATATGACAAATTTAAACATATAGCTACTAAGCAGATATTTCAGCATAAAATAATATAGTGCACTTTGTTTTTATTCTCTAAGCCTTCCTTTCTACCTAGATGCACTAATTGGGTAGCTTATGAATTAAAAGTAGTGTTATGTGACAACAACAAAAACCTTATCATCAACTTTGTTACGCATGTTTCAAGCTTAGCTTCAACTTGGCTGAAATAAGATTCACTTGCTCATGTTAGTTATTCTGTTTTTGTTATCAGAATACTCGAATCTGAAGACGTTTGTCCCATGTGTTCCGAGACCATTCCTCTCAACAGTGTTTCATTGGTGGAGGATACAAGGACCTACTTACATCCTCAAGGAAATGACTGAAATACTCTTGCTGGCCATATAGGGCACGTTTCATCATCACTTCCATGATTTACGCTTTGTTTACCCTTTATGGTAGCAGTCTTACCTTGACTGACTATACTATGACCCTATCTTATAAGCTGTGCCATAGTGGAACCAAACAAGGTAAGCTTGCTACCTTGCAGGGTAAATGGTGTGTACTTATCAGTGGAAAACACTCTTTTGAAATACATCACTTAAGAAGACTTTTATTATATAGTTAGTTACCAGGGCTGTGGAGTATATATATATATTAGAGGTGCACTTATGCGAATACCAATGATTAATTATCGGTCGGTTAATCGTAATCGGTAATTATTATGCTGATTAATCGGTTTTTTTAAGTAAAATTTAAAGCAAAATTTTCTAGGAGGCAGTTTAGTGATCATAATCGCAAAAAAAACACATATACCCACTGCATCAGGGTTGTGGGCTACGTAAAGATTACATAACCAGATAAAGAAACATTAGTCCATATCATTGATAAAACTTAACAATCTAGTTCCAGCTATGCAAAGATTAATCAAAAACTAAGATTAGCAAAGCTTTAAGTGTTGATTTTTAAATAAAATCTTTTAATAGAATTACATTAATTGTTATCTTTCTCTTTAGTATATTTCCCAACAATTAATAATAAATAATTGATAATCAGGATTAATCAGTGTAAATAATCATAGCATGAACAATTATTTTAAACAATCAGTAATCTCGATTTTACTGAATCTGTACACCTCATATATATATACATACCTTATCACTTCGTTCCCTTATGGGGTAGGCAAGAAACTGCATATAGCTCAAAAAACTACTGCTTAATCCGTCCTCACTTCTCACCGTTCCTTATTCTTGCATACTCTCTTCACTTCAACAACATGCATACACACAGTCATACATGAACGTTTATTCTTAAAACTCTTAATCTTACTCTTTTTTCACACATGCATCTATGACATTTAGCCACGTCTTACATGGCCTACCCCTTACTTTTTCAGGGTGTCTACCATTCGGGAAAATCAGGGAAAACGGGAATTAGCTGGGAATTTGAAGTGCTCGGGAAAAAACGGGAATAAGTCGGGAATTTGGTAAATTACACAAAAATCCAGGAAAATGTTGTTTTACTCAAAATATGAAATATAATAATCATTAAATCTGTAAATAATAATGTTATTCAAACTGTATTTATTTTTTGTTTGTTTGTAGCAGTGTAATAGTTTTTATAATTTCTAGTAAACGATGTTAATACAAATTTCAAAAAAGTGTTTATTTAGATTTCAAAACTTATTAGTAGAAAAATGAGGTGGAAAGGGAAGAGTTAGAAGGATGTGACATACTTTTTAGTTGGGAATTTCATTGGTCAAGTTGAGTAGACACCATGTTTTTGATCCACACACTCAACCTTAATGGCAAAGAAAATTATGTAAATAAAGTATGAAGGAAAAAGACTGCAAGGGAGACCAAGGTAGAAATGGGAGGAGCAGATCTGACAATCATTTCCTGATCCGTCCTTATCAAAAACTTACACCTTAATTTTGGAGACATTTATAATATGAAGGTGACCTGGCGGTCTAGGGGTAAGGTGTCAGACTTCTGTGCTGGCGGCCAGGGTTCAATCCTCGGTCCTGGCACAGATTTATCTGATCACCAAATCCTTCCTTCACCTCTGACAAGACATCTTGTGAATGTGGGGAATGCCAAGCCTCCACCGTGGTTCGGATTCCACGTTAAACTGTAGCTCCTCCATTTCATCTCACAATCACCCTACCATTACACATTAGCATAAGTGCGTATAACCCGAACGGGTAGTAAGACGCGGTGCTAATAATAATAATATAATATGAAGATCTATTCTGCCTGTCAAACGATTTAATGCATTCCGCAAGTCTCTTTAATTCTCAGCCATTCATCTGCTTATAGCAGCACACTCATTTGTTTGACACTCTCTTTAATTTCAAACCATTCACTCAACACTATATCCACACTATACTCTCAAAACATTCCATAACATACTCCTATTTACCTGATTGTACGCTTTCTCCAGATCAACGAATGCACAGTAAACCTCTTTCCTTACTGCCATACATTTCTCAATCACTTGTTGCAAAGCAAAAATCTCATCCATGCAACCTCTACCAGGCATGAAACCACATTGTGAACCCCAAATCTCGCCCGCAATTTTTTCACACAACCTTTCAATTAAAGCTTTGACTGGAACACTAAACAAACTAATTGCCCCATAATAATCCTTACATTCACTCTTACTGCTTTTGTACAAAGGAACAATGATAGTATTCTTCCAGTCATTAGATACATTTGAAATCCCAGCGCACTTACACTGAACATTTCACACAATCTGACAAGTAGTGCCATGCCCCCACACTTGAGTATTTCACTTGTGATTCCTTCTACACCCACAGATAGGCAATTCTTTAACACTTTAGCCTTGTTAATACTGTCACTCAACACTACATTTTACCTATCTAACCATGTTCATTCTGAATGTCATAAGTTTTATAATAATATAATATTATAACAATATATGATAAATATATCATTTTAACTTTATACTTTATAGCTCAGGACCAATCGTGGTAATTTTGTTTGACAAATTTGTTCAAATATAAATTTACAATGTCAAAGAAGCTTTCCATGAAGTAATCTGTATTGAAGCATTTTACTGAAGTAAATTTGTTATTACTTAATATATAGCTAAGCCATTTGTGAAGGAGTTGGACATTAGAAAAATAGAGGAGTCAGAGGTTTGGCATACTGACTCCACAGCCCTGAGAGCTACCCATATTTATTTATTTATTGTTACGAATCTCATAATTACCATAGGGCAATTAATTTTGTTGTGCTTATTTGATATTTAAGTCCATTAAAATAAAAACCTATGTTCATTCTTTTTAGGTAAGCGATATTTTACAATTAATAATATATTTAAAGCAAGGTAAAGGAAAGGTGGTTAGATTTACATATGAAAGGATTGAACACAATATAGGCCTAGCTTTTACAATGAAAAGAACAACACAATTCACATTTACATAGCTACCATTAGACAAAGAGGTAATGGCTGACTCCAACAAAATTGACCATTACCACCCCGGGATTTTACTCAAGAGATATCTTACATTTAATAATTTAATTTAGCTTAAATAAGTGTTGATATTTTCCTAAAATTTGAATTAAAGAAGTATTGTACAATACTTTAAAATTATCAAGATTTTCTTGGATTGCCATCACATTTGACTGTCCGGCTATGAATTGTGAGTTTGAGTCGGAGACAAAGTGCAATGGGGTTGGAGGAAGTGTTCCATATTAGAAAAATTTCGAAGGAAGGATAAAACTTCGATAAATTATCAAACGATTTAATTTTTTCTTACTAAATATTACATTTTTCAATATTTTATCATTTTAAACCGGTTACTAAACAGAATTTTAATACCAACTTGTAATTTAACTACCACAACGTAAGCACGGATCAAAAGCGATTAAGTAAATCTTAATATATAATATTCACTATCACTAACATAATTTCGTAAAAAGTAATTATAAAAGTACCTATAAAGAAATTAACCCCATGGTCACTGGTATGAAGTAGAGAAAGCACTTTAGTTGTGCTATCAGCCCAGCTCACATTTAATGTTATGCTTCGCATTTAAAAAGTGGCCTTCGCACAGCCCTATTGCAGACAAAAGGGGTTTTGAATGTACTGCGGTGAAAATAGTTTGTGATAATTTAGATGTGTGTTTAGAACCTAATGTTTAGTCACTAAAGTAAAACGTCATTTGTAATTGAATTCGTTTTTGAACAGTCTAATTTCTCACTTGGTTCTCCTTTAAATTTCCTCCCAATTCCACTCTCAAACAACACTCCAGTCCAATTCCATGCCATCCTATGTTTACTGAACATTGTCTATATCAATAATTTGGCTAATCCTAACAAAGTTAAATAAACGGAAATTGAAATTTTTGATCTGCTATATCAAATAAAAAATCTTGCTAAGGAGATAGAGGTAATCTCTCAGTCATGTGAGAAAAATATTCCACAAAATGATAGGATTTCAACCAGGGAAAATAAGAGTTGTTATTTTGTTCATATTGATTTTAAAACTATTTTCATAAAATGTTTACATATTTATACAAATTCATTAGCTGAGTGTTTTCTAAAATGTCACCAGTCACATTCCCCAAGCAGCAACCAACCTTTCACCTCTTAAATAAAACAAAGACAACCACAAAAACCTGTTGTTTTGTAAATAATAAATGTCCATTATACAGTTTACTAAGGCTTCAGGGGTAAGAAAAAAAATAGTGACAGGAAAGTCTCTTCATCTCCAGGCACTACTAGAATTTTTCCATGTAGCAGTGGAGCTAATGAGGAGCTACATAAATAAATAGCAGTTCTGGTCTAGAAAACTGAGATTAATGGGGTTGGGAGTGTTTGTAGTGTTGATTGCATGATACTCACTATCTGCAAATAATGCTACTATCATCGCTAACAGTGGCGGCCCCTTTGTCAGTAGACCTATAGTTGATTGTGGGCTTACACCGTGGAGTCAATACATCAGTCAAACTCCAAATTAATGTTAATTTAACAAACTTAGCATCATAACAAATGGTATGGTTTAATAAATGGTTTAATAAAATGTTGTGGGCAGTCTCGTACCCATGGGACTATGTGTACCAAAGAAATGGAAAAAATAAACTAATGCCAATATCTATCAACACTATTTGGTTGAAGAAAAACTTATTTTTAACATCAAGTTAGATGTGTTCTTTATATTATGTTTAGAAAATATATAGATACTGTAACATTACTTAAGGCAACTTAAAAGTAACCTCAACTTGAAGGTTAGGTTAGGTTAAGCCAGGTGTAATTTACAGTAATAGAAAAAAATGGGGTGTGCCATTAAATTACAAATATATAACCTGTATATTAAATTCAGTTTATGGTCCATCTGTTAAAAAATTCAGTGCCTTTTTAATCCAGAGGGATCTGTCCACATTAGCCATTTCTTCATTCTCCTTGATTTTAGTTATTTTTAGCGATTTTCTAATTTATCCTTGGCTACTTAATATATACCTTCGTTCACATTCCTCCTTGGTTACCATTTTACCTGTCCAATTGATAATATTACTGGAGGAAAATTAATGTGGCTGAAATTTTCGAGCTGTTGTCTGCAGTGATCTCTATATTATAATGAATGGACATAAACATACACATTGCCAAGGACCAAAGCGTGACGCTCAAGTTTATCGTCTGCTACACTGTGGAGGGACAGGTTTAACGGTTTCTTTCAATGTTCTTATGCAAACACATGTATCTGATGAATAAAAGTGTTATTGTTTGCAAATAGTGAAGTATTATACCACACTTTCCTGAATAAACATTTACATTAATGGATATACAATTAAGTTTTACAGGTAATACTGTACAAATACGAATAAAATCTTAACATATTTAAATATGTAGTTATCATTAATGTTATTTACATTTTGCCAAGACTACACTTATATTTAAAGTTGGCTATTAGCTTGTATAATGTCAACCCTCCCCAGTAGTGGTTGCAACCTTTCCATATTTAACCAGCAACTCTCCAGAAAACCACCACAACGAGTGTGTCGTACAAAGGAAATCATATAAGTTATTCAACAGGGATCTTTAATGATCACTTTCCTACTCAACCAAACCCAGTGGTTGGGACCAACATGTTAAACAGCATAAGGGATTAAGTGCCTCAGTTAGATAAAGATATGACATTAAACAAAACATGAATTGTAACAATATTGGCCTCTTGGCTAGTTTATTAATAAAAGACAAAAGTTTAATTTACAAAATATATTCAGAATGCGATTTCTGTGCAATTTGATTGATCTATAAACAAAATCATTTTCTTCCCAATTAACATATTATTAAACTCAGGGGCAAGTGGTAATGTCAAATGACGACATTGAAATTTTTCAGTAAAAAACTAAGGACAATGCCCGTGATTCACAACATGATAATAGAAATTCTTTAACACTTAAATTAGTGTAATATAGAATACAAATGCCTAACACCTGACTAATTTATAAATAGGCTACAAAAAGTTATAATATACTAGGCTAATCCTTCTCCTCAACTAACACTTACTGGTTCATACCCAAAAAATTAATTAAAGTTAAGCGTTAAGGCTTCATGGCCTAACCTTCTGAAAATATCAATATAAGACATAATAAACTATGAATATTAACCAAGTTACGTAACTGATTTTCTACTAAGAAATCTTAATATTCAGGAAAAATAATAAATAATATAAACCAAAGTTAAATTCTTAAAATGCAAATAAAACAGACGGCTACATATTTCACTTTCAAGGCAGTCCATAGCCACTTATGTAAACTAAAGAAAAATAATATACATCTCCAACACTATTTTAATGGAATCAGAGAGTAAAGAGTATCGCTGGGTATTTGCTTATATTCTTCTTGAAACAGCGGGGGAAATATGGGTGGAAGGTATGACATAAAGGTGATATCATTCACAGCCAATGAGCTCTCAGATTACCTCATCGGCGCCTGCGCACAACGCCGATAGGTACAAGACGAAGAACAATGTAAACCCCCTCCCCCCCCTTATTTATATCTCAAATAAAAGTCAGGTTGGTCACAAGAGAGTTTATTTATTTCCAATACTAACAATAACAATATTCGATGAGAAGAGAGAGGGACAAGCACAGCGTTAGGCGCAGGCAAAATAAGGCTATTAAAAATAATATACAAACAAAGATTTGGGGCACGACCCCGAGTAATAAGATGGCCGCCGAAGGGACCCACAGTATTGACAAACATTTAAATTGACCTTCATAGAAATCCGTAATGCATAATGATAATAATTTAATATAAGAGCAATAACCCGCATACTAACAATAAACACAAGACATAGACTATTCGCCATCGGCGACTCTCCAATAACTTATTAAAAAAAGAGAGTTCCCTAAAAGGGTTACCATCACAGCCATTCTAAGGCTCAAAAAATGTAACCAAGAGCCACTATACAAATGCATCATAAAATTGAATAACCTAGCTATTAACAATACTAATACACTAAGAGCGCGGGCTCGCGGCGCCAGGTTTGACCAACCAAGTTCAAAACAATGGAAATCCAATCTCCCAATAATTACAGTAACATGACCTTTCCACATGATTTTACCCAAGTACTCAAAAGGTACAATATAATTAATATCCCGCACATCAAACATGGTGGTACTAATGGTTCCAAAACAATCCGTGAAGCGGATGAGATACGTTAGCCTAAATATTAATATCCCTAAGTCCCAAACTGTGCTGCCATGACTTCTACAAAAATCGCAGTTCCAATATATAATAAATAAAGTCAAATCATAGAAACATATCGTCCGAAACGTAATTTAGAATTCATCGTTACCCAAACAGAATTTTGATACAAGTAAATTAAATCTAAATTGACACTAAGTGTCTCACCTAGAGAATGCGGAGAAATGTGTGTCATGGCTTTAGAGTCCTGCCATTATATACACCAAGGTAGAGTCATGTGATATCACAGCGCGGGAAGCAAGGCAGGAGAAAGGGAGAGCACCTTTCTGGAATGTCATCATATTCTGGGCGAGATATATTCTGGGCGAGATTTCAAATCTCGCCCCACCCGACTGACTGTTGATTTCACTGCACTGTTACTGGCGCGCACGGATCTGCGCATGTCGATCGTCTCTTATTTTCTTTTCTGGGGTGGGGCAGCTTAGAGGAGTAACTTCGGTGAAAGTTCCTCGTCTCGGTTGAAAACAGCCTGAGAGGTGAGGTGATGTGTTTGTGAGGAGCCTCGCAGAACAGCCAAATGCAGGCAGAGATGGTGAGTCAATGCAATTATTTTCCTTCCATGTTGTGACTCGGTCACAACAATTGCACGTTCACGACAGGCTTCAAATATTGTTTATCGTTAGTGGTGATCACAGTTGTCGGCTGGCGTGTTTTCTTGCTCCGTGCATAGCGACAGTTTAGCAGTTAAACAGGGTAATTGCACGATGTACGCTTGGTGGCGGAGGTTTGGTGGTTAAAGTTTGTAGCCACGGTACAATTGTTTCAGAAACCATATTCTATGCAAGTTTGATGAATATAATGAGCAAGATATCTTAAAACTTGATTAAATTTTTTTAGTAATATTTATATTAGTTGTAATAAGGAGAAAATTAATTTATAATATAAGGAAGGAACATTGGTACAACATCTTTGATCAATTAAATGATATATGAAACATAACACAGAAATAATTTATTCATTGAGAAACTAATATATCAATAAATTAATCAAATAAAACAAGTGCAATAACATTTCTAAGAAATCATCATTGAGCTTGTTAAATAGTAAAGTTCTGAAATTAATTAGCATAAAACAAGAAAAGAATATAAATCTGTGCAATACAATATTTTAGTGGTAGCAGATTATAGGTATAGTTGATAAGGAAAATGAAAAGTGGAAATTAACAAATAGACTATAATAGAGATTAATAACTTAAAGACACTTAAAAATTTGAGTACTTGAGAAAAGATTATGGCTTTTAGGAAGGTTATAACTTAACAAAAAAATATACTAGGTTAATTAATGTGCCAACAATAGAGAAATTAGTTGGATAATTAAATATACTAGCAAATAGTTTGAAAACATGTTGACAAGAAAGATATGTTCTGTATTGTTTAAGATATTTAAACAGTGACAAAGAAAAGATGATTAATAGAAAGGTTAAAATAGTTTATTATTATTATTTAGCACCGCGTCTTACTACCCGTTCAGGTTATACGCTTTAAGTACTAATTACGCTAATGAAATAGGAATTAGAGGAGGTGAACCCACATTTGCGTGGAGGGAGAGTGGAAAACCGTTAACCCGACCGAGATTCGAACCTCGATCTCCCCGTCCTCAGCAGTCGAGCTTAACACGACTAGCGCGTTAGCCAACTACGCCACCGAGGCAGGTGTTAAAATAGTTGATTAGGTTATTTATGTACCTTACATGTGTAAAAAAATAACAGTACAAAATCAACATGAAACACATTAAATGAAAGTTAAGAGATAAGTGACTTATATCACAATATTATTAAAAGATGGTAAAGGATTTAATGTTAAAGACTTGTTATTCGAGTCGAATGGTTCATAAAAATCTGCTTGTGTTAAGTATCGAGACAAGATTAATTGTAGATTGATGGAAATCAACATGTCAACAAGGTTATGCTTTACTCAATTATGATATATTATGAAGATCATATAAAGAGGTAATTGATTGTTATGAAAGAAGTGCAACCAAAAAGAAAAATTTGACGTTTGAAAAGTTTAAATATAGTAACGATCCTTATCTGGGTGGTTTTAATTCCCCTCCTTATAGAATTTGTTGCTACTCTTGGCTGGGTGCCAGACGACATGTTTCGGGATTACGCCATCATCGGTTTTGAGACAAACCAATGCAAAATTAGTAAATATTTATTATTATTATTATTATCATTATCATTATCATCATCATTATCATCATCATCATCATCATCATCATTATCATCATCATCATCATTATCATCATCATCATCATCATCATTATCATCATCATCATTATTATTATTATTATTATTATTATTATTATTACTATTATTATTATTATTATTAGTAGCACCGCGGCCTACTATCCGTTCGGGCTATACGCACTTACGCTAATGTGTAATGGTTGGGGGATTGAGAGATGAAATGGAGGACCTACAGTTTAACGTGGCATCCGAAGCACGGTGGAGGCCTGGCATTCCCCACATTCACAAGATGTCTTGTCAGATATGAAGGAAGGGTTTGGTAATCAGATAAATCTATGCCGGGACCGAGGATTGAACCCCGGCCGCCAGCATAGAAGTCTGACACACTACCCCTAGACCGCCAGGTCACCCTAGTAAATATTAAGTTATGATAAAATTACAAGCTAAACAAATTCTGATTAAATCAAACTAGCCTTAGGAGGATCCACATTGAGATGTTAAAAAGGTAAGTGTTAATTTTAAAACTTTGTGATGAGTGTTATAGAAAAGACCAAGTGACAAACGTAAATATTTTTTGAGAAATTAAGTGTAAATATGAGATGTCGCTAGTGTGTCGGTTGGTTTAAGCGCTGTTGTTTACAGAAAGAAGAAAAAATAAAATAAATTGTGTTTGTTTAGAATAAAATTAGGTTCTAATATTCTTGACATTGTCCCGAACAGGTCTTAACTACGATGGGAGAAGGGCAGGATTTTTAGGATGATTTTTATTTTCACATTTGGGAGATTCTTGAACTTGATTGTATTGATAAGGGATGAATGGTTCTCGAATCTTGTTTGTTCGTTTGAAATAGTATTGTAACGAAAAGTAGCAATATAAAAATGGTTTGTTTTTTTAGCGATATTCATTTTTGATCTTTGGTGGAAGGTAGAATAAATTTAATTCGATGGTTGATGGGTGCTGGTTAATGACCTGAGGTTTTTAGGTATTCAGCAAATTTAGATTTGGTTCTACTATATTTAAAGTTACTTAAATTCTCAGCATAACATTTAGAAAGCACCCAATCTATCATACACATATATGCGCAGCATTACATTCTCAAGAAAGTTTATAAATTCCACTTTTGTTGTATTTATTTTGATTATTGAGATTTGAGTGGGTTATATATATTTTTTATTGTGTTGTTGGTTCCAAATGCTATTTTAGTATTATATTTTTGTAAAATCTTAATGATTTTATTGGTTTCATGGCCTATACATCTAGATTTTAAGTTGTATCAATTAATCTAATTAGCTGTGCCATCCAAGTATGTTCCTTATATTATAAATTGATTACAATTGTTTGAATGACAAACTTTGTGTAGTTTCTATAGGTTACATTCTTGATGGCCGTTTATCCTACCAAAATAATAATATACGATATTATTATGGTAAGAAATAAAGCGTTACATGTTGGTATTCCTAATAAAATCAGGGTTTAGTAGATATGGCCTACCGTGCTTCCTACAAGCCTATAACCTAAGTTATCATATGGTTTCTGAAATAAATATAAAGGGCAATATAATAATAATTTCTACAAACCCATAACTTAAGTGATCATTGGAAACTATGGTAACTACATAAAGTTTGTCATGCAAACAAATGTTATCAGTTTTTTAACATATACTAGAAAAAAATAATATTCAAAAAGAAGAAGAATAAATTTACCTCGGATAATTCAGACAGTGGCATGACGACTTTCAATACTCGAGACCACTAAGGAGACTTAAAAACATGAACAATTTAGATGAAAATGGATTGTTGGAACAAAATGTAATTTAGACTACAATAAAAAATAAATATATAAGATAACAATTGTTGGAACTTTTGTGGATTTATTATTGTTTCCCTTTTTACCACATACCAATCCTACCTAGGGAATTCCGGATAGTTATAATTCTAATTTAACAACTTATAAAATAATATTGTTGATCAAAAAATAAGAGGAAAAAAATATATATAAACAAAAAATTAACAATTAGACATAAAATGGAAAATTAATTAATTCTCTGCATTAGTCTGTCTTTTTGAAAGTTCGTAAATGAATTCTGATTTTGATAGGAAAGAAAAAAATAATAATTTAAAGTTTAAGAGTTGGTTTGACCTCACCCATGAATTAGTCCATATAGAAACACCATCTTCAGAAATTTGTTTCGCTTTAGTAAATAAAATTCTTTCAAAATTTAAACGAAAATAAAGTCTAGTTCTTGCACACACACTTAGCTTTCCATTTTTGCTACTTGTACTTTAATTCACCACCGTTAATTCACTTTAAAATATTTTGAATTAGGAGCTCCACAGATTTGGCTCCATGTTAGATCAACACCTAGGAAGAAGACCCTGTCTCCTACAACAAGGCTTCCAAAATCAAATTTAAAAATGTTCTATTCTTTACTTCCAAGTCCAAAGAGAAAACTAATATATAAAAACAAAAGATAAAATGTTGGCTATGGACTAGGAATAAAAATAAAATACAATGCAAGTTTAATATAAATATTGAAATATATCCAAATGAATGTGAATGTTGTTTTATAAAGAATTAAATGTTTATTTCTATCTGTCAAAATTGAAAAGCTCGCTTGTTTTGAGTTATTTAAATCGAGCCTGGTTTCTTCTTTTTCCTTCTTTTACAATCACGAGATCCGCTACTCACTTGTTTAATAGATTAGAACTGTGCATGCGTTGAAACAAACATGGTCGACGTTCACTTTAAATAAGTCAACAAACTTCTTAAAAGGATAATTGATATGTTTAATAAAAGGTAAGTGTTCTTCCTTAAATCAAAATTCCTTATTTAAAAAGAGAAAACTAATATATAAAAACAAAAGATAAAATGTTGGCTATGGACTAGGAATAAAAATAAAATACAATGCAAGTTTAATATAAATATTGAAATATATCCAAATGAATGTGAATGTTGTTTTATAAAGAATTAAATGTTTATTTCTATCTGTCAAAATTGAAAAGCTCGCTTGTTTTGAGTTATTTAAATCGAGCCTGGTTTCTTCTTTTTCCTTCTTTTACAATCACGAGATCCGCTACTCACTTGTTTAATAGATTAGAACTGTGCATGCGTTGAAACAAACATGGTCGACGTTCACTTTAAATAAGTCAACAAACTTCTTAAAAGGATAATTGATATGTTTAATAAAAGGTAAGTGTTCTTCCTTAAATCAAAATTCCTTATTTAAACCAATGTTATACGTTGTTACTTCCGTCCTTTTATTTTATTGAATTAATGTAACTAGAATTATTAGCCAGGCCGGCGATCCAGCGGACGAACTTAGAAGAGTTTAATTTCACACGAAATTAAATTGGAAACTATTCACAAAAAGTATAAAATATAGGGATATAAATGATAGGGTGGCAAATTACGTCACAATCTTTAAGATACCTTGTTCATTATATTTATCGAACTTTAAATATAAGTGTTGTATTGGCAAACTGTAAACAATATGGATGATAACTACATATTTAAATATATTAAAGATTGTATTCGTATTTTTACAGTATGACCAGTAAAACTGAATTGTATATTGTTCCCTCAGGCTCCTTCAGTCATGAGTGGTATAATATTTCATTATTTTCAAATAACACTTTTATTCATCAGAGGCATGTTTTTGCATAAGCACATTGAAAGAAACCATCAAATTTGCCCCTCCCCCCCACAAGATGGTAAACTTAAGCGTCACGCTTTGTTCCTTGGCAATTCGTATGTTTATTTCCATCCAGTATAATATAGAGATCATTTATATAACTGGATGGACATATCTTACTAAAATTTTTGAGCTGTCGTCTTCCCACCAATGTGTAGGAGAGAAGAACACTTTCGGATATCTCTTTTTCTCTCACACACATACAAGGCGATGTGGTATTTCGCTATAATTATCTAATTTGTATGAATATATGAGATATTTCAATGTATGATTAGTTAATTGAAATAAATGCGTTGGTAAAGATTTTAAAGAGGATAATAAGTTCAACACTCATGTATTGTTTCCTTAAATAGGTTATTTTAAGCTAATATATAATAATAATACTTCATAAAAGCCTATAACCTGTATGAGCATTTGAATCTTTTCACAAAACTTGTTATTCAAACACATGTAATTAAGTGTTACTGTACCTTATTTCTCTAAAATTATCAAACATTAAATATAATTTGGCTTCTGAAAGCAATAGGTTATACAAGCTAATAGGCAATTTTAAATATATTGTAACATAGTAATATCTCCTACAAACCTATACCCTTGGTAATTGTTTGGATGTAAAATTACCAAACACAATTTGTCATTCAAAAATTTACATTTTTTCATTATAGTTATCGAACTTTCAATATTATATTGTTTCTGAAACCAATATATAAGCTAATAGTCAACTTAAAATCTATAATAGTCTTAACAGAATTTAAACAACATGAGCGATAGCTACACATTTTTATATATTAAATATTTTATTCGTATTTATACGATTTTAACTTTAAAAGTGAATTGTATATCCTTTAATGTAAATGCGTACCAGCCAAAAGTATTATAATACTTCACTACTTTCAAACAATAATACTTTTATGCACCAGAAACACGTTTTTGCATGAGAACGTTGAAATAAACCGTTAAATCTGTCCCCTCGCAACCAAGCAGACGATAAACTTAAGTGTCATAATTTTTCCCGTTGCAAGGATGTGTGTATGTCCATCCAGTATTGTATATATATCACTGAGGTTACTAGAGTACAAGGTAGGGTCGTACCCTATACCGGCCTTCATTTAGCTCTAACCTGGCGTAGCACTCGTGTGATGTCACGTCGAATCGTGGACTAGCCGAGATTGTTTCTGTTCAGTACATGTGACTGTGCGGTGTCGCACTCGTTATTAGCTTCTTATTTATGTCAAGTGTACTACCAAAGCCACTGTGAATAGTAAGTGCTTGTATGTTTTTAGTAAGCTTTCCTATTATTTATATGTGAAATGTTACAAAAATTATCGTAACAATAGGGCCTACTATTGTTGCCATGTGCAAGAAAAGTAATATAACTAATGGCTATGGTGTTATACACAATACTTTCATAAAGATTCGGATGTCAGTCGAAGATGTATCCACTACTGAACGGGATGGAAAATGGAATCCTGATTCGTATTTTATTTGCTCAGAACATTTTATCCATAATGATTATGGACAAGACTTTCAGGCCTAACTGCTAAACTTACCTAAGAAAAACAAATTAATATTTCCTGTAGTACACTCCCTTGTTTGTGGTGTCTCCGAAAATGATATCCACGGGAAAAGTACTACCGTGAATCTAGGCATGATATTAGATTGACGAAATAAATAGTAAGTGATCTAATGGCGGGTAAACATATTTGGAGGACCTACAATATTTTTACTTTATGGGAAAGTCCATCCATCCTTCAAGCTATCCATCTCACCTTAAAACCTACTTGAAAAACATTATTTCTTAAATGTGATAAATCACGTGGCTATATTACATAATCATGTTTTGTACAAGATCATAATTTATTGTACTACATAAGAAATGTATACAATACGGTAATTAATGAAAGAAGTAACATGTTTGGTGAAGTCAATGTTCACTGTTAACTAATCAATATAAAATGAATAACCCTCTTGTATCTAGGCCTATTCAGACCCCAATTTGAGTGTGGTGAAAATCTTGAATCTATATTAATGTTCATCTGAGAATGTCGAACTAAATATTTAAAAGATATTAATAGAGTCAGCTACATTTATGTTATATAAGTAGTGATTATAGAGAATTACAATAATAATATCGCCAATATGTGTCCCCTAAAAGTGGGTAATAATGTGTGTTTTCTCTCCCTACTGCCTTCCCCCAACCCACGAGTTGGAAATAATGTCATCCTCCAAAATTGCAAAGTCAGACACGTCAATGGGCAATATACTATATTCTATAAATATGCAGAAAAAAATAAACCAAAAAGATGTAGCTATTTTTTATTGTGTCTCTCAATACATAAACAATGAAACAAATAAACCAATTTGGGTCTCTCAAAACATTAGCAACGAAACAAGTCATTTTTACGTAGCAATCTGATACCGTTTTTGAAAAATAAGCTCTACGAGATCAAGTGTTTTAAATAGGAAATAACACTCAAAACATGCCAGTCAATATGGTCAATCCTCAATTAGCTGAAAATAAAAAATAACAGAATATTAAGGGCCGCGATGCGAGTATTTACCCGAGTGTCTAGAAAATCAATACTAGCTCCGTAGCTAGAGCAACTGTTTCCATCCGATGCGAGAATCTCTGACCACTGATATCTCAATCACCTATACTTTTGAGATCAAGTCACTGGGAGTAGCTGTAATCAAATGGTAACGGTGAAAATATCAGTCAATGAGCTATCACCCATCTAGCTCATTGTTCTGTCTAATTTCAACACTATCTCATACTAACAATCTAAAATTTGATTTTTAATTTAATTTAATTTTGAATTTATTATCTCGAGCTAGTTTGGCACAAAAGATAAAAAAGAAGGTTCATACTGTAATTGCATATTTTATTTTGAAGCGTTTTTATTTTATTAGTATATAATAAGAAATATTTTTTTGGTTTTAAGCCATCACCAATACTTCAATGTAAATATCTTTCAAGAAAGATTATTAAATAAGTCTATCATTTTGATATAATCAGATATGAAATAAAGATAATTATATCTAATTTCTATTCATTATATACAATTAATATATTTATTTGGACTCCGGTGATGTATTAGCAAACGTAGCAAACAAAAATAATAATTTATTGATCATAATAATTCAAAACTAACATTTTAAGTGTTTCATTTAACTATTCGCCATTTTGTAATAAATTGTATTCACCCCCCACCCATCTTTATTCCTGTACAGCCTCTATGAATTTTAAAAACATCACAATCTCCAAGCATTTTGCTAATGGCAGGCAGTCGTAAATGTCTTATGCTGTATCTACCACAGTAATTATTTAATTTTCTTTTTAAAATAATATATCACACCCTGATATTGCTTTTAATTTAAGGGTTGAAATATTAATTGTGTTAAGATTTATTGTTAATTATAATGGCAAGGTTGGTTGATGTTTATCGACCAGGTAAACAAGTTTCTTTAAGTAGGAGACAACTTCCACTTTATATTGACGATAGTATAACGGTAAGGATATATTGTAGCTAACACTTTTTTTTTGACGATTTGACTATAATATTACAATTTAAATTGTGTTGTAATGTTATTTGCATGTTTTAAATACTATTTGATTCATTATTTCAAAATACCACTTCTATACACATTTCTAGGCCACTTGCTGTCGTGGACAACCGATTTGTATCATGTTAGGGAACTAAACTGATTTGACCTTTTAGATATTCATCAAATTGTGATAATTTCTTATGTATTTATTTCTATTATCGACTATAAAAATCTGAATTATGGATTTGGCCTTCTTAGCAACTTGCTACCCTATCAATTTGATTAAATTAAATTGAAATAAAAATGCTAACATCCTAAAATCATTTTTAAAAAAGGCTACAGATTTTTATCGAATTAAATTTTATGTTAATAAACCATTATGGGTCGTGTTTGATTAGTCCAGTCAAGCCAAGTGCACTTGAAAGTTGTATGGTAATGGCATTTTTGATGGTGTCTGAATTCTCTTTCAAGTGTGCTGGTGCATCCTTTACAGCACACTTTACTATAGGATGGGAACGATGCCCTTAATTACGCACTTCAGTTGAAATAACGTTTTTATTAAATTAAATTAGCCCTATATTTATATATATTGTGTAGAAATAGAATAAAATATAAGCCAAAAAAATATTTATCATAAATAAAATTAATATATCATTTTCATGGTTAATATAATTGTTTATCACCACCTCTTACTACCTGTTCATGTTGTATGAATATATATCAGCTGTGGGCAAATCTACAGCCTGCGGGTCACATGTTACCCACAACTTTTATTCATGCGGCTCTCATACAAATTTAATACTTTTGTGATTTTATTAACAAAAAATGACACATTAAATACATTCTCTAAGCTAATTATTGCTTGTTTTTGAACATGTGAGTTTACAGGATTACAGTAGACCTAGTTAGCCTAGGCTTATATGACTAATGTAATTTTGTGTTAAAATAAAGTTCATTAGTTATATTTTTGCCATATGAGTCTCACTAGAGAACATACAGATGTCCATGTGAGCCTCATCGATAAAAGTTTTCCCACCTCTGATATGTAGGACTATATGATAATTACTACTCTAATGAGGAAGGGATGAGGAAAGAGGCATTTTACAAGTAATATATCCACATTTGTGTAGAAGGAAAATGTGATATGGGTCATTCTAAAAAAACTGATCCACTCACTTTAGAAAAATTATGTTTATTTATGTCAACTTATTGAAATTATAATAAATGTATGTTGTACAATGTACATAAGGTTCACTTTTTGTGTCTGCATTGAATAATAACATAAAATAAGTATATTTTTATTATTTTTTACCATAAAAAACAGCTGTCAATGTCATTGGTGTCCCCAAAGTTATGTTTTTTTTTAAAATATAGAAATATGTTACAAATAAAATAAATGATTTACAGAGAGGTAATATTTATTTGTTCAAACTAGGTTTGATCATAAAAATTTATAAATTATATTAAATGTAATTTTACTTTAAGTAAATATTATTTTTACATTTGAGTACATTTATTTCTCATCCTACAGCTAATAAATGACCATACTTTTAAATGACTGTTTAATGAGCTATAAGTAATTAGAAAGCTTTACTAAAACATTATAAAAATAAATCCATCTTAAATGTATGCATCACAAATCTAAATTAAACTGTTTGGGGACACCAGTGACAGTCTTGACACCAATAATGATTTGCAACACTAATGATGATTTGCAACCCCGATGACGATTTGCAACCCTGATGACGATTAGTAACTGCTATGTTGATGTTTTATTTAGTTTTTAGAATATGCGTCTCAATGTATTTCAACAATCCGAGCATTTCAGTTAAGTTAATTCAAGCAAACATTGAGTAGCCTACCTAATTGTAATTTCTGAATTAATAAAATTAATTGCACTGGTAAGAACACTTCAAACATTCAAATAACCATTTACTTGCTTCTGCTGTAGAGGTATTTCCAAGTGTCCACTGGCTAATTTGTTAGGCTCTTCCATCACTCAACGTATTTGTCGACAGAATATTCATCGATATTGTCAATTTTGGGCCAAACATTTTTATTATGCTTTCCAGATGGAGCCATGCATTTCACTTTTGCACCAAGTTCATTTATGTCAAGTACCTTACTTGGGTAAGTTTTTCCATCATAGTGTATGGCAACCCATTTGTTCAAGATTTCATCATCTATTTCTTCCATTTTATAAAATATTGAGAGTCAGATTTCAGATGTTGTCAACTCAGAAAGAACCTGAGCCTTTTTTTATTGGTCGTCTAATAAATGCCAAATCAAAACTGAACTGGTCAAAAAGGGCAACGATCATAGTTAAGCAAGTGTTCTTTTTTACAGAAGCAACTTATGTGTCTGTATTGAACTATTCCACTAGTTACTGTAATTAGTTGGTGCATTGGCATGCTTTTTGGCACTGCCTTCAAGTTTTGAGGAATTTGAGACATGGACAAATTTATTCTGCTCTCAGGAAAAAAAATTATAGAAGAATGTTTCATTTACCAAGATACTAAATAGTTTATCTGTTGTTGAAACATCTTTACTTTGATGAGCTTTCTGGTCTGCCGTTCATTTAAGAGCTCCAACACCGTCTGGAGCCCTATGTCCCATGTCCTGCCTCCTAGAAATTCCGTGTACGTTGCTGAATATCTTATCAAAAAGTTTGGTGGGAAAAGAAAAAATTGTCCTTTTGCCTATATTGTGAGCATGGACCATCACTGAAAAAATGTATTGTGCTCACTTGTGGATAGTCACTCTTTATCTTCTTTATCTTGTCCACAAATACCGAATACCGATTATGTTAACTAATGTTGAACAAGTACTTGCTAAGCTACTTGTTAAGTGATGTATGTCATTGGTGTCCCACTACAGGACATCAATTACATGGGGCACTAATGACATTATAGCCTAATTAATATTTTCCCTCCAAAAATATGTCTAATCTAAAAACAACTTCATTACTTTCAAAACTTGCAAGTAAGATCTTTACGCAAGTATTTTATTTAAATTATTATAAACATTGTAACTAGGTGTTAAATGATGCCATACCAATGAAATTAATAAATATACTAACTTCTTTTATTAGATGGTTTTAAAGAAAGATCTTAAACAGAAATAACTGCGCCCACCATATTCACAGGAGACATTAATGACAAAAGTACTGCCTGCACTCTGGTGGAAAATTTTTAAAATTAGCTTTTAATACAAACTTTGCAGGTAAAATCTGAACCAGGTACATCAATGACTAGAATGTTGTGGGACAGTTTTAGTTATTTAAAATAAATACAAATTAGTTAAATAATAAATTATCATTAATGGGAAACATCTTAAAACCTTTCTTATTCCAACACCTTTTTATTCATATATTTAGCTATCAAAACCCACTAATAACCACAATAGAAATGTTGAAACTGTTGTGAGACAGCCTATTTCCCACAAATTTATGTAAAAAAATTAGAATATGTTTTAAAGGAGGATAAAATCAATAAAATGTATTCTATGTAATGGTAGGGTGATTGTGAGATGAAATGGAGGACCTACAGTTTAACGTGAAGTCCGAACCACGGTGGAGGTCTGGCACTCCCCACATTCACAAGTTGTGACTAATACACATTTTGTCAGAGGGGAAGGAAGGGTTTGGCAATCAGATAAATCTGTGCCAGAGCCGAAGATTTACCACTATAAAGTTCACTTATGACACTATAGATAAAACATCAGGCCTATCAAAATTTTATCTCGTTGCCATAGAAACATGTTCAAGAAGTAGTTAGCAGGAAGTTCTTGCTGTATTATGTTGTCTGAAAAGTATAATGCATCCTAGATGCACTCTTTGGTGCAGAATTGTGTGTGATTAAAGTGTGCAGTAAAATGTAAAAGTGTGTAGTTAGTTGCCCATGGTATTGTTTCAGAACTTTTCCAAACAGACGATTCTTAATACATTTATTAAGGACAAATTTTATATCAAAGTTTTCAAAGAAATTTGTAAAGTGTTTGCCATTACGAAATCAGGTCTATTAGTTATAGTAGCTACGCCTATCTGTGAGATAGATTACTGCGTAGAAAACATTAGGCCCTGTAATCATACTACATTCTATTTATACCCTCCAAGTTTAATCTTCCAACTTAATTCTCTCTCACCGGCAGATTTGTTCTGTCCTTTCTAATGTCCATACATAACATAACTTTTTATACTATATTATATTAATTAATAAATAAATATTATTTACACTGTTCCATGACACTACATTACTACCATAATGCATTAATTGTGAGATGCAAGTAGATGGCTATAAATCAGGAATACTACCTGCTTTTATAGGTAACTGTTCCGACCCTCCTATTGAGTCTTAGCGCTAACCACTTCAATTTGTTAGCATAGTTAAATACAAAACTTTATTCCAAAGAAATGTTGCCAGTATTATTAAGAAGCTTATAGGGGGTAGGCCATATTTGGTGGTTTGGTTTGTGAAAAAGCATTGATTTTAGCCGATAATTATGCCTGTTCAAAAGGCCCTACAATGAACACCGCAAAGTGTTATATCATCGGTCACCTGCTAAACTTGTAGTAAATTACAGCAAAGAATTAAAGGAAACATGATATTTTTCACAGGGACAGACGTATATATAACTAGCAATATAGGCCTAATGTAAACTTTGTACAACCTGAGTAGTATCAAGCTTACCTTAGTCTCCACTATGGTGTAGCTTATAAGATAGTACCACAGTGTTCAAAACAATCAAGGTAAGATTGTAAGCTTTAACTGTCTCCTAAACAAAGTGAAAACACAATTCCAACCCTAGAACGTAAGTTTTCAAAATAGTAACAAGTATTTTAAGACTTTTTGTTTAGAAGGGCTTACATATTTTCCTTTTATCTTTAATTACTATATTTTTATCTACCATTCCTAAAATAATTTCCTTTAATTCATAAAAACAAAAACTTAAAAATCTATCAATTAAATTAAGAATATTATGTCAAACAAGTTTGTTGAATATTTAACGAACTTTCTGCCTGTGCTTCGGCAGACACAACTCTGCTCATTTTTCTAAGGGATATAGCAAATTCACACTTTTAATCTACTTTATGCTAACACCTCACAATAGAAAATTATTTTGCTCAGATTTGTAGGTTAACCAACTTTTTTTCTTTTTGAATGAGCAAATACTCACAGATAAAGTTCACTAAACCAAATTGATGCAACAAATACTCATGAATTAGTTTTTTCTAAACTTCAAAGTCTTTCAAAGGAGTTTTTATATTAAAAGTTTCCCTGTACCTAAATTGTTACTGTTAATCTTTCATAACTCTTCTTTGACTTTTACAGGGCATTTATTCATATATATAATTTCTCGATTTGTTACATTATGGATTGATTCCTTAGATGGTGATGGACTTGAATTATATGGGGTTCATTTGTGACAACCCCACGGTGCGAGGAAAGGAGTTGGAGGAGTTCACTCGCAAGTATAACGTTATGACTCAGTCCGAGCTGAAGAAAGCGTTCAGTGTTGGCTATCATGATCTGATGCAAGTTCTTAGCCAAACTGTTCCATGTGTGGGCTGCCGGCGGAGGTGAGCATCACTTTACGACGTTCATCCTAATTTTGGTTTAGGGTGCAAATCAGCATTCATAGGAGTAAAGTTTAATGAAACCCTTTGGTTACTCAGTCCAATTTCATACCTATTTGAGAGCTAAAAAAGTTACTATATTCACTTTCATGTATCCATACGTCAAATCATGCTATCTGTAGAATTTACTTTTGATATCAATAATACAGAATAAGAAAAAAATAATTATAGTAAAATTTTATCAATGTTGACTGTAAAAAAATGTGTTTGTATTTTCTAAAAGACTCATCCTATAAAAGTTAGACTGTACTATGTGTGTATAACATTTAAATTACTTTTGCAAGGTCTTGGTGGTAAAAACTATATCCATACTGAAACTGCAATCCCTATCCTAAGTTCACTACACAACTCTTTAATGAAGATTACAGCCCTCCCAAAGAAAAAATTGCTCCTTATTCTGTTAAAAAATATTTGAATGCATGCTTATTTTTGTACCATAATTTTAACATGTTGGGGAAACTTCAATTATAACATGGTTTGGACCACTTTTGCTGCTTCATTTTAATGCCAGATTTAAGCAGGTTTCACGAAAGTGAACGCAATTGAAAAACCCCACTTTGTGTGCTAATTGGGATTTTTCAAATTCTATGTTTTAATTACTGTAAAATTACGGAATCATATAAGAAGCCAAAGTTTTTGAGTAACTTATATTAAATGAACAAGAAGTGAGTCATTCAGCTCCTCTGTCACCAGAATTGAAGGTCAAGCGGTATGTATGTAGGAGATTCCATTCTCTAGCCATAAAGCTGATTGGTTCAACAGTATGTAGACATCCACTTACATAGTGTACCATCTTTTCATTCTGTGTACACCAAGGAAATATTACAGTATCATCAGGAAGTGTGCTCTCACCTGTAAGCTTGTGCACTGAAGTTGTAACTTAGAAAGTTCATTTAGTACATGGAAATTATGAGGGAACTCCGCAAAGTAACTTCTGAAAAGTCATTTAAAAAATTAACATGGTTATCCATTTTTTTTATCATATACAACTTTGCTCCATTTTTTGATATCATCCTCAGTCAAATTGAGACACCTGTCATAGCATTTGACGAGCGTTTGTATTCTGTCGCCCTAGAATTTTGCTGCTTGTGATTTGAGCTATTCTTCAATGCTGGACTGCAACTCGTCGGCACTGTCAAAGCACTGCAATGCGAGCCATTTCTTCATGTGCACATGAGAATATGGTAATCACTAAGTGCCAAATCCTGGTTGTATGGAGGGTGATCAAACTCTGTCCAATCGAATGTTTGTAGCAGTATTTGAATATGCACTATGGTATGTGGGCGGGCGTTATTGTGCAAGAAAACCACCCCGGAGCTCAACATGCTATGATGTTTATTCTGAATGGCCCCCCCTTAACTTGTTTAGTGTCTGATAATAAACATCTGCATTGACTATGATGCCCTATTCCATGAAATACACTAATAATATTCCTTATCTGTCCCAAAAGACAGTTGCCATGATTTTCCTGGCCCAGAAAATTTGCCAGCATTTCTTTGGTTTTATTTGCAAGTGAGTATAGCCCCACTTCATCAATTTATTTTGTATCTATGTAAGGTCGAGACCCAAGTCTCATCACCTGTAACAATCTGATCCAGAAAATTATCACCTTCTCTTTTGAAGAACTGTGCGAGAGATATCCGAGAACACACAAGAAAGCTCTGAAATTGTGGATTGGTGGTTCTCTCAAACCTTTTAGTTAATCTTCTGAACCAGTTCATCATTCAGCACGGTTGGCCAGCCACTCCTTTCCTCATCGTGAAAATTGGTCCACCCATGTTCAAACATACAACACCATTCTCTCACACAACCCTCACTCATGATTTTTTCCTCAAACTTTGCTAAGTTGACGATGGATTTTAACTGCTTTACAGTTTTTGGCTAAGAGGCATTTTATTACCGAGTGTACCTCACAGCTGGCTGGCATTTTGGACTGCAGTTGTGTAAGTAACGGTGACACAAACTTCTCTCTACCACTTCTGGATGTTTACTTAGTCACTACATTGCTGCGCAAATCCAACACAGCGCATCCTTTATATGCACTAAACTATATTGGAAGTCACTTTTGGATTGCCCTCATAGATAACAAGGAAATTTTTTTTGAATTGTATGAAAATTTATATAAATGTACATACATCAAAAATACATGAGTTTTGATTAAATGTATATGTAGTTAAATATATTTATAAAATCTATGAAATCCTTTGGTACTATAAAAACTTATAAAAATATAAAAGTTTGCTACAATATGATTTATTAATGAAAAAAATGTTATGTTATTTTTTATGAGATAATAATTTTTTACTAATAATTTTATATATACATACATATATACAAGAATGTGTATTAACCAATAAGTTCAAACATTTAATCAGATCCATTCTTAATATGATGTAATAACATTTTATTTTAAATATAATTACATGAAAGAAGTCTAATTACAGTTGGCATAACATGTGCAGCATACAAGTCACATTATTAATAACTTATACAAATCTACTTTTTAATGTACACTTAACTCTTTGCACAAACAAACCTAAGGTTTCACCGATAAATGATAAATTTAGACACAAAATGTATGTGGAAGTTAAAGTTCAAGAGTTTCCTGAAAAAAATCCAATCAAACTAGGTTTTTTTTTAAAAACCTATGTGGCCTGGGTCTTAAAAAATGTTTTTTTTAAACCTTGGATTTAAGGACCAAGGATTGGGCCAATAAAAATAATAATATTTGGGCGTGAACCAACGTTTAATTGCAATTAGTTATTGTAACAACATCTATCAATGAACCACTGTACTTTCAGCCAGTCTGAATACTTCATATTGAAGCTAATAGATGGAGCTACCAGCTTAATGATATATATATATATATATACACACACACACATACATACACTATGACTACGAATAAACAATAAATGAATAGCAAAAATATTTGTCGGTTAAGATGATATGAGTAGAAAGAGAGCTGCTGGACCTTTGAAGTTAGATATGGTACAAATATGCCTAGAATGTGTTAATTCTTTTGATAGCTCAACACCTTAGCTTAGTCAGTAGTGTGTCTGCCCATTAAGCTATAGTCCTGGCAAGAACGAAGAATATATAATTGATGAAATGGGGGCATTGCCTTTCACAGTGATTAATTAACGTCCTGAGATCTGGTTGGTGTGTCTTTTAGCCTTGTGAAAGACATATGCTTTGAATCATTCATGGCATTGACTGACTTTGATGGGGGTTTAGGTTCTAGACTCATTTACATCTGTTTGTTGCTAGTGTGGAGAGATTGTTCGCTCAGTTGGCAGAGTCTGGGCAGCCCACCTTGGACCCACTAGTGATCACCTCTAATGAAATAGTCTCGGTGAGGGGAGACCAGCTAGAACTGCCTCAAGCACTATGCACAATGCTTCATGACCACAGGTACATTTCAACTTCAACAAGCAGTATCTGACCTACAGACAAGTAGGATACAGCAAGACTGCAGATACAAGATTTTTAACTTTGAATCTGAATTATTATATATAGAGCACTGTGTCTTACTACCCATTTGAGTTATTTATACGGGTCTGTACTATTAACACTAACGTGCTAAGGATTGGAAAGATTGAATTCAAAGTAAGTGTATACACATTTATGTAAAGGGAAAGGGGAAAACATTTGGGAAAAACCACCCTAAGTGTACCTAATCAAGATCAAACCCTGATCTCCCTGTTATTGGCAGTCTAATCTATTGCGAAAGTAGTACCTTAGACTAAGCAACCATGTGACCATGCATTCAAATTCGAGCCTGCTTATGCTGTCACATGGCAAACTCGCAATAGATTGGGACTGCTGATTACTAAGAATATATGGTTTCAAATCCCAGTTTTTTCCTTAAAAAGTTTTCCACTCTCCTTTCATGCAAATGCTGGTACACTTCTTCTAAATTAACCTTCCTCGTGCCCACCACATTAGAGTAAGTAGCCAATATGTGTGAAACCTAAACGGGTAGTAGTGTTAAAAACTATTCAAATTTAGATTTTTAATGTAGGAAGAATGTAAATCTAAATTTGAAATTATGAGGCATAGGGTGGGCTTAGAATCTTCTTTTGTCTACAAGTGTATTCTTTATCCAAATTAACTATTTTATATTGCTTCTTGTTCTTGGGAACACCTCAAACTTTGGTAATTGAAGTGTGTTCTCTAAACTCATCCCTGAAATTTCAACATATTGACACTCCCATTCCTGTGTGGCCTACAGTGCTAGGCTGAGCAACTTAGTTGAAAATCAGCCGCGGTCAAAGAAGAGTCTACGCTGCGGTCTTCACACCTTGGACTCGACCCGCTCCCGGCCTTCTGCCAGTTCCAGCGACTGGCGCGAGGTGTGGGAGTGTATGCAGCCCCAGTGTCGCAAGGAGGTGCTCATCATAAAGTCTGCTACACTTCTCGCCAGGCTCAATGACTACCTTCGCAAACACAGGTAGACGGGCTCATATAATATAGTCCAGGGGTTGGAAACTGGTTGATCATCATCAACCAGTCGATTGCGTAAGAAAGTTACATTTCCATAAAAAGTCAATCTTTGAGTATTCAAAACTCACAAATACAGTATTTAAGTACTTTCAAATAATATTTGAGTGTGACCAAAATAGCTTTGATTGTCCATAATCTGTAATGTTATATTCAATAGTTTGGTTAAAAAGATATACATTTTTGTTAAGTCTATATTTTTTCTAGAATGTTGGGGACATAAATATTTGAGGAAGTTTTATTTTAAACTAATATAAGATGTATAGATAAAAAAAAATGCAGAGTGAAGAAATGAAGGGTGGCAGGATTTTGATAAGTTTATGAGTCGATCAGAACCCTAATAGGTTGCTGACCACTAATATAGTGTATCTATATTTATAAACTAATTTTCTGGCCTTCAAGAACTAAAAGCTTATGGCATTCAGAACGTAAGCTCGCCAGTCAACTTTCCTGAGACACCTCGATTCAATCCCAAGCTTGACACTCGACCTACTTCAATTACATGTTCACATTATCATGTCATTGATCAATATTTTTATATGGGATGGTTAATATTCAAATGATTTGCATTCTTTACAAATAAAATGATAATAAATGTGAAAATTGGTCGAGCAAAGTGCTATCATATGATAAACTTTTAGGAGGAAAAAAAATCTTTAAAAATGTCCAGGATTCGTCCTCCCAGCCCCATTTACAGTTCTTAAATTTTAACCTCGCATTTTTTCTACTTTCAATTAGTTTTTCATTGAAATTGAAAAAAAATTACACATTTTTTAGTTTCAATAAAAACCTACCACATTTCGATTTTTAATATACGTCTAGGAGCTGAGAGTAAAGTTAATTGAAAATCATTATATTAAGATAAATTCTCAATTTTTTTCAATATTGGTAAAAAAAACCTCCATGGCTTCAATCTGCAATTGTGCAATACTGACCTAGAGTCTGTTGTCTGTTGGTGTTGAGACTGTCAACATTAGTGGATAAAAGGTGTCATATGGTTAGTACAATAAACCTTCCTGGCTGTTAATCTCAGTTTTCTAGACTCGAGCTGCTACTTTATTCAAGTAGCTTCTCATTTGTCCCTATGAAGCTGAGTTGACTCTGTTACAGACCCACTGCTTCACAGAAAATCTGGAAGCACCGATGATTGAATCCAGGACCTCTGGAGTTGTAGCTAGGAACTCTGACCACTAGATTTGATAATTGAGAAATCATATATCCTCACAATCATTAACAGTTTCCAGCCTGTGGTTGGTTTAGTTTAATAAAATTCTTCTATCTTTCTCTGTACTTTCACCATTATTATACCTTTACTCTTGTCCAATATTCTTCGCTCAGTTGTACACTTGTTGTTAACTGCTCCTCCCATCTCTTATTATCATTTCACCTGAGTGTGATATCTTTACTTGTTTTGCAAAACATTTTATTGCAAATCTAATAAAAACATTCTTATTTTTATCTCACTGAAATCAAGCTGCAGATTTCAAACTATATGTGCTGATAAGTGAGATGTGTCTGCGCCAGGTTCTGCGGCGAGTGCCGTACTAAAGTTCTCCGAGCGTACACCCTGCTGACTGAAGAGGCTGACCCTAGTCGGGAGAAAGGCTATGTGGCTGCGCTGTACTCGGGAATTCGTCGCTGCTTGCCTGAGAAGCACCTCCACTTGCAAAGCAAGACGGAGTTCATCAGCGACCTCATCACTCGCGCTGAGCCGGAGCTTATTGGCAGGTCAGTAACACACGACCATCATTCTGAGAGCAAAGAAAATACAAGACTACCTGATTACAATACAACTACATTACCACATGGATATGAATGAGGAAAAAATATTAACACTTTGATAATATCTAATTTATTTTCTTTAGATACCAGTACCCTTTTACTCAATATTTATACCCGTGAGTACTTTCACCCTGGTATCTGAAAGAAACAATCATTGGTTTATTATTGTCATCATGAATAGCTTCCAACCATTGTCTGGGTCTGTCAGGAACATAATCCTCTCCAAAGTATCCAGTAGTCTTCTCTCCTCCACACTTTTATGGACTTCCATCAGCCACCTGTCTCTTGGTCTTCCTCCTGCCCCCCAGTACAATATCTATCCTCTTTGTTATCTTCTTCTTCTCCATTCTCCTAACATGGCTGTCATACCTTGATCGTTTCTTTTCTGTCCTGAACGGGTCTTTATTACATACAGTATCTACCCGAATATAAGACGAGGCTTATTTTCAGTTTTCGGCCTTGAAAAGTCGGGTTGTCATCTTATATTTGCGCATGAAGAAAAATGTTGGTATAAGGTCAACATTTTTATGTTCTATAATACCGATATGCCAGTTTATGGTTTTTTACAAAGAAAAGGCATGTGCTTGTTTAAATTCTAACACAAACCAGCATTTTTTTTGTTTTAGCAGATATTCACATAGTTAAATATTTTATTTGTGTTGTTTTCAGCAATTACGATGTATTGTGCTAAGGATGTCCATGTTGGCCACTTTCATAGCTCAATAACTATACTAAAAACTTGAATAGTTAAAATGGTGGTAAAGCAACAAATAAATACAGAAAAAATCTTATAGTTAAAAAATGAATTGTAAATTGTGTTTTTCATGTTGTTGTAGGCCTAAAAGACAACTGACACTTTCATGTGATTTATAGAAGGAATGCTGTAATGGCGGCGCATTGTCACGGGTTGATTTATAACCACTCCCTATCGGCCATTATTGTTCCACCATCTAAATCACAGTTGATATCCTTGATCCATTTGTAAAAAGAGTCGGCAAGATGGCGTACTTAAACGTTACAACTAACACAATGTATAGTTTTAACGCCAATGCGGAATGTGAGATAGGAAGTAACTAGTCATGTACCATGCATTTTCATAACATTCTAAACACGCAAATACAATTACACCTTATCATTCACGATATTTCACAAAACATCTGGAAAAATATAATGAATGGTTACTATCAATATATCTCTATGAAGTACTACAGCGATACTTTTTAACAACTTTACTAATTGTCGATACATTAGCATGGTGACACTTGGCATATTATGAGTTGTGTGTTCTAAAACATATTCTTTCCAAGACTTTTATTTTCAAATTTAGTTTATGTCATTGCGGAAAGGCCAAGGTCAAAGTAAGTTAAAGTCAATGGGTGACCACGTAGAACAAAAAGGAAGTTTAGAGCAGAACAAAAGTGTTGAACATTGTAATAGTTATGATTCTATCTTCAAATTAAGAGGTTCATCTCGCCGAACAAACTAACAATAGTGAAGCTGCCCAACACTATGGAATCACCAAAGTAAATGTACAGCATTGGAGGAGTATGAAGGAGCGGCTGAAATGTGCTCATTCCACAAGGAAATGTTTTTGTGGACCAAAAGTGGGGAGTCACCTCGAACTAGATGATGCGATTCTTGAATTCGTTCTAGAAAACAGTCATAAGGGTTTTGGAATTTCTTTAGAAATTATCAGAATGAAAGCATTGGAAGGGGAAACTATTAGAAAAATTACCAGACAGGGATTCAAAGCAGGTGTTGGTTGGGCATTAATATTCATGAGGCGCAGAGGGATCTGCTTACAAAGGAGAACGTTGTTATACCAGAAGCTGCCATTGGACTACGAAGAGAAGCCTGTGCAGTATCAAAGGCACATAATTAAATTACGGCATAAACACCATAGTTTGTTGGGTCAAATGGGAAATGAAGATGAAACCTCTGTGTATTTTGACATGTCTGCTAATAGAACAGTGGCTGGAAAGGGCTCTAAATCAGTTATTTTCAAAACATCTGTAAATGAGAAGCTATGTGTTAGTCATGCTGGCAGTGTTGGAAGATGGCAGGAAGCTACCACCATTTACTTTTTTAAAAAGGAAGAATTTACCAAAGGATTAGCTACCAAGTGGGGTAATCTTTCAATGTAATGAGACCTGGTGGATGACAGGTGATCTAATGGTTTCTTGGCTTCAAGAAGTTTCAGACAGGCGACCAGGAGCCTTATTAAGGGGGTCATCTTACGGAAAAGGTAAAAAATAAAATAGCCTCTTTAAACACAGACCTAGTAGTGATTCCAGGAGGCATGACCTCACAATTACAAGTACTTGATGTTGCCGTAAATAAATTTTTCAAGCACCATCTTCGACGCCAATATGAAGAGTGGCTGTTATCTGGGAACTGCACCTTAACCCCCAGTGGCAACATTAAGAAGCCTTCAGTTGGACAACTTGGTCAGCGGATAAAAACAGCATGGACTAGTATTTCTACTGAACCCATCATAAAAGCGTTTAAGAAGTGCTGTGTAAGCAACGGTTTGGTTGGAACAGAAGACTAGGTTCATCTCGCCGAACAAACTAACAATAGTGAAGCTGCCCAACACTATGGAATCACCAAAGTAAATGTACAGCATTGGAGGAGTATGAAGGAGCGGCTGAAATGTGCTCATTCCACAAGGAAATGTTTTTGTGGACCAAAAGTGGGGAGTCACCTCGAACTAGATGATGCGATTCTTGAATTCGTTCTAGAAAACAGTCATAAGGGTTTTGGAATTTCTTTAGAAATTATCAGAATGAAAGCATTGGAAGGGGAAACTATTAGAAAAATTACCAGACAGGGATTCAAAGCAGGTGTTGGTTGGGCATTAATATTCATGAGGCGCAGAGGGATCTGCTTACAAAGGAGAACGTTGTTATACCAGAAGCTGCCATTGGACTACGAAGAGAAGCCTGTGCAGTATCAAAGGCACATAATTAAATTACGGCATAAACACCATAGTTTGTTGGGTCAAATGGGAAATGAAGATGAAACCTCTGTGTATTTTGACATGTCTGCTAATAGAACAGTGGCTGGAAAGGGCTCTAAATCAGTTATTTTCAAAACATCTGTAAATGAGAAGCTATGTGTTAGTCATGCTGGCAGTGTTGGAAGATGGCAGGAAGCTACCACCATTTACTTTTTTAAAAAGGAAGAATTTACCAAAGGATTAGCTACCAAGTGGGGTAATCTTTCAATGTAATGAGACCTGGTGGATGACAGGTGATCTAATGGTTTCTTGGCTTCAAGAAGTTTCAGACAGGCGACCAGGAGCCTTATTAAGGGGGTCATCTTACGGAAAAGGTAAAAAATAAAATAGCCTCTTTAAACACAGACCTAGTAGTGATTCCAGGAGGCATGACCTCACAATTACAAGTACTTGATGTTGCCGTAAATAAATTTTTCAAGCACCATCTTCGACGCCAATATGAAGAGTGGCTGTTATCTGGGAACTGCACCTTAACCCCCAGTGGCAACATTAAGAAGCCTTCAGTTGGACAACTTGGTCAGCGGATAAAAACAGCATGGACTAGTATTTCTACTGAACCCATCATAAAAGCGTTTAAGAAGTGCTGTGTAAGCAACGGTTTGGTTGGAACAGAAGACTATCAAAGTTTGAGTGAGGATAATGGACGTGAATCAAGTGATGATGATGATGATGAATTTGTATTGTTAGTGACTAAATATTTACTACTCTAAAAATTAATAAAAAGATTTTTCCCTAATTTCAAGTTCTTAAAACAGGTATTGTCTAATTTTCGGGTAAATACGGTACATTAGTTTATGTCTTGATAGTATATTTTATAAGTCCACACACAGATAGACTAATTATAAGCTCTTGCTTCTTAGTTCGGAAATTAGCTGGACACAAAACTATGCCGTTTATTACTATGTCATTACATTACTATTATTTTAGTGCTATACTTATAAGTAGAGGTGTGCTAAGTTTTGAAACTTTACTTGGTTTCGAGCCTTGTAAAAAATTCCCATTTCAAAAATTTTGGAGTCCCACCAATAAAAATATTAAGAGCTAAAATACTTAATTTACAGTAATTTCATCTCATTCTTAGCTTTCGTGTACTTTACATGTCAATATGTATATGGAGAAAAAAAACTGTTGGAAATAACTTGTAAGCTAGGCTAGTAATTTGATTTATCTTATTAAAATAACATATTACAAACAATTCCAAGTAATGTTGGTATATAAAGTTTTATTAAATATAAATAACCTCAATATAAAATTTGTTAAAGCATAAAACTAACAAATATTCAAATTTTGATTCAGCCCGAAGAATGTTATGTATTCAATAAAAGTTCAATTTGAATTTAAAAAGTAGAATACCCTTTTTACACAGATTAGCTATAGTATTGCAAAATTTTTATCTTTTGTTTTTAGACAATAGAAACATTCCAAGGCCATAGAGGTTATAAACATTTTTATACATAAAATCCATGGTAAAAACAGTGTAGTTGGATAAAATTGTCTGCTTATTCTTTTGATACCACATCCTGGCTCGTGTGTTGATTGCAATAAATATACTATTTATTAGTTCATTTACCGTATTGGCCCGAGTATAAGACGGCCTCAAATATAAGGAGACACCCCTATTTTCCCCTTGGCTGAGTAAAAATAAATATGGCCTCAAATGTAAGACGTCCCTTACCCTATTTTCTCAATTTTCACCTTTGTTTATCGGTTTTGACGATGTGCCGCGTTTTTCTACGTTATCAGGCGCCTTGGAAAAGATATAAATATATGTCACGCACCAGGAGAAAAGAAACACTATTACTTAACACTGATTTGTGCTACTAGTCGCTGCACAGCGGCACCATCATGTTACTGAGCGCTCCAAGATCCACTTGTTTGATTGTGCACTGAGTGCTTACTAAACGCTCCCTGAGATCAGTTCTTAGAGCGCGGTCAAACATAATGCCAGAATACCACATCGCTGCTGTACTTCTATGACCAAAATGAAAAATAACATTGATGTAATGTTTATGTTTACATTTTTGCGTGTGAAATACCACAATAAAATAAAGTTTGAGTTATTATTCGTATAGAAACATGTTGTCATGCATGATTTACCAACTTTAATAAATAATATGTAATAGCTGCAGCTTTTCTCAAAAATTAAGTTTGAACTTAATAACACAAGAAGCTATGCCATGACGATAATTTACATGTGAAATACCTTAGTAAAATAAATTTTTATAGTTTCTTACGTGTGTAAAAACATGTTTTGTGCTAGATTTATTAGCTTTAGTTAGAAATATGCAATACAAACGGCTTTACACAAAAAGTAAATTGGAATTAATACCATAAGATGCTAGGCTGCAAATATAAGATGACCCTCCCTATTTTTTGCTTTCGATTTTTAATAAAAACTATCGTCTTATATTCGGGTCAATATGGTAATTCCCGATGTGGAACATTGAGTTGCAACAAAGCTTCACTACTCTGATTATTCCTTGTAGCATTTTTGGATAGGTTAATTTCAAGTGTAGCTGGTTAATGAATTTACTATGTATGATCAACTCTGGTTTTAGTGAACATTCGGTTACAGTGAACCTAATTCATTGGTCCCAACCTAAATACTTTAAACTTGAAGATATTGATTCACAATCTGAGTTCTCGTTTATGCAACACAAAGCTTGACTAAAAGTATGGAATGTGGGGAGGGCAGAGCTTAAACAGTCACTGCTTTCATTTACCTGGCTTAAGTTTCAATACCTTTGTCTGTGGCAAATAAAGGAGGGCAGTCTTCTTAGTTGTACTATTACAACAGGAGTTACAGGACAGTGAATGACAGTCTGTTGCCTTTTAGTAACTATTGTTTTCCCTATACCTTTCTTTGAGAGGGTATATGAAACTCAAAAGATTAAACTTTTCTACTCAGTTTAGTTTTTTGAATGCATGGATAGTATGGAATCAAGTGTGGGAAAAGTACAGACTGTAGAGAAGGATCTGGAAAAGATATTAATTAAAACAGAATACAATATACAGCAGTATATAACCGATTAAAAAAAAATCAATAGATTTCAATAAAGAGAGATTGTTTAGTATGAATATACCTACTGAGTCAGCTTTGCTCTATTTTTTTTTGTAATTAATTATATTCACTGGCACTTGGTGTCAGCACCGCATTGACCCTTATCTCTTAATGGCTCTGGGCTCGTCTCTTAATAGTTCTGGGCTCGTCTCTTAATAGTTCTGGGCTCGCCTATCTCACGCTTTTTCTTAGTATAACGGAAAAACTGTGTTCAAGCATCTTTTAGTCTCGGGGTACACAGCCATGGAACTCTCTTATGTAAAATAATTATTAAGTGCTAAAGAAACAAGATTGGGGCACCCCAGTTATCTCATCACTCCAGGTACTCTGTCACCATTCGCAAAGGTAGGCTCATTGTAAATTAATTGTTTCTCTGTTTGATTATTAAAGCGTATGAACAAAATCTCGCCTGTATTTGAACTGTTATTTTGTTTATCACCAACCCACTACTTTCAGATTAAAAACAATAAATATCGGATTTAGTGAACTCCGAACATAGTGAACAAAATATCGGTGTTCGTAGAGGTTCATCATAACTTTAGTTGACTGTATTTATGTTAATAAAATGAAGAGTTTGCCTATTATGAGCATTGCGCATAATCTACCAAACACAGGGGTATAAAATTGGAAAAATAAGTAGCCCTTGTACAAGAAAGTGTGCACCACAAAGCCAAAAGGTTTAAAGTTTTGATTAGAATTTTTATAATTAATTAAAAACTGGACTGGATGCAAAAACGTAAGGGGCAATTTCGGGGCTTAAAGGCACTAACCTTAAAGCTACAGTCTACGTCCAATCATTACACTAAAAACTAGGGCTGAGCTGATCAACTATTTTTCCATTCATGCCAAAGGCAATTAGGCCGATCATTTGGTTTGTTTAATTTGAAATATTACAAAGATAATATGTATTAATAATAATAAAAAATTAACTTCATGTGTCATTTTTATTTGGTCCAGTATAGACTAGTTTAAATGAAAACTAGAATGGTTTTTGCACTTCTTCTTTCTACCTGTTTAGGTTATACAAATATGTATTAATCACGCTGCTAAGTTAGGGATGAGAAAGGTTTAATTTAGAAGAAATGTTACTTTATTTTTGTGATGGGTGATTGAAAAGCCTGGCTGGACTAAAACTACAATCTCACCGTAGTCAGCAGTCCAGTCTGTTTCAAATGTGACACCTTAGACCATTCGACAACCAGAGCCGATATTCATTTTATTGTGTTTGGTTAAGTTTTTGTACATTTGTCAAGTACATATTGTTTAACTATGTTTGTGTTTGTCACTCTCAGAGAACGGCACGCCAAGACCATGGAGACTGCTCAAGAAGAAGTGTTGACTTGCCTGGGGCTCTGCATCTATGACCGACTCTATAAGATACACACTCGACTACGAGAGGAGCAATCAATCTGTCAGGTGCTCGCTGCTGTGGCTGTGGAGACTCTTTGTAGAAACTTTGAGGTACTATTCAATACTACATGAGTAGAGATATGTAAAAGGTGATGTTGTTTAAAGAGGAAAAGTGATTCTATTTTTTTCAAAAAACTATGAAATTTTATGCTGAAAGCGGTGTTCATTTTACATATATGTGCATTAGAGGTTTGTTTGCTTTTAGCTTAAGTTATTTTAAAAATAAATGTTTGTACCAATATAAATTTAATACAATGTGCTTTCTTTATATTTCTCATTTCTTTTTATTTTATTCATACCTTTTTTTGCTCTGTTATAATGTGTTTATCAGCTCATTGATTAAAATTTTCCTTAATTGGGCCAAAGTTATCTAGACCTGATGTGTCCCATTAACAGGTATCCTTTATTTCTATACATCTATATCAGATGACCGACTGGTGTGAGTAAGCCTGCTTGGTAGAAAAGGAGAGAAGGTTGTCTGTAAGGTTGGGGCCAAGGGGGTGCCTGGATTTGTTTATATATTGGTGAGCTGGTTACCATCTACGAAGCTCCGAAGCATTGCAACTATTGGGGAGGACTCTTATTACTCTATTACTATAGAATGAGTCAAAATGTGCATCATAGTTTTGTGCATGAAATGCTATTGGCTTGTCAGGATTGTTTTGGTTGTGTCAAGATGGTGACTATTTGTTCATTGTGTGAGTGTCCCTGTGGTGAGGCCAATTTATTCAGCAATGCAGTAGTAGCATTGTAACTGGGATATAAGATTTTCTGTGGTGCATTCATAGTGGCCTTTCATGGGGTATTCCATTTGTGTGTCTGCTGTTTAATGACATGGAAGGTTGGTGAATTTTGGCAGGTACTGCATCTTGGTTTGTTGCATGGGTAGAAACCTTTGACCTGATGTTGTTTGTGGCAATTTAGGGTGAACCAGAAAGTTGCGGAGATTAGGGGGGGCGTTTGAGTGGTATTCTAGGAGCACTGTTAAAAAGATTTTGTGGGAGAGGTGATGAGTTTAGGCTATTGTTGCCTGTGTTCAGGATGAATCTTGAGTTTGTCTAGTCCTTCATATTACTGTGTGGTGAGCAATATTTCATTGGAAAGTAGTTAGTTTCTTGATAGACTCTGTTTATTTGACTGTTTACTGTGTGTTTAGTGTAAAACACACTCTACCCTATAGCCTAGCTACCAGAGCCAAACATATATGTTCTAAGGAAGAAGACCTTAACAAGCAATGTTATCAACTTTTCAAGGCTTTAACAATCCTAGGATACCCTAATTAATTTAACATAAATACAAAATTCTATCCCTCTACCAAGAGTCAAGACACAAGTTTGAACAGGCAACTTCAGAATCCAAGACAACCTTTTTTTGTGAAGCAAGAACCAGACAACTTCAAATATATGTGTGTCCATGATCAACCTATAACCATGCCCCACCTGCCATAGTGAATAGTCCAAACTGCTGAAGAAGGAGACGGATGTACCCCAAAAATTAAATAGTTATGTGTTTTGTTGTGTTTTAATTGTGAACTTTGAGGCCACAGGTTTTTGGTGTGTGGGCCTTGCCTTTCTATCCTCCTTTCAATGTTTAATTTAATACAGCCATTTGGTGCCATTTCTCCCTTGTCTGATTCTGCCCAACTATAGCAATAAGTTGAATAGAGGAAATGTACGAACATTAACATGAAGAGAAAATGTACAATCATTTCAAAAGTAAAAATACCTGTGGTGTGGTATCTTTGTATTTATGTGAGTAGTTTTATTAGAGGGAAAATGAGGCAGGGGTGTCTAAACCAATCTTCCGGTGTTTGTTACAGATGGCTGTGGATGTGAAGCGGGGAGTGTCCCAGCTAGAACTCCTCTACGAGCAAATCACTAAGGAGGAGATAGCCAAGCAGCACAGGAAGGAGCACAAGAAGCAGAAAAGGAGGCGGAGGAAGGAGAAGAAAGTGGAACTTGATGAGAAGGAAAATAGTTGTGAGGTATGTCTTCTTCTCTCATAACATAGCTCATAAACAAGCTATTTATATAAAACAGCACCGTAATACTAAATTTAGTAGTGGAGTATTGTCTGGGCCCTCAAATGTAGATCTCATGCCTATGCTGGGTGTTACCTATGATCAGATTGTTCTTCAACCATAGGTCCAACATGTCTTCTTTCTTAGTCCTTGGCCCAGCTCCCCCTGATCACTCCGTACCCTTTCCTATTGTTTCCATTCTGAATGTTTGGGTACCCACTTAGAATGGTTCTTTTGCCCTTGATTTCTATCTCCAGATCCTGCATGAATTCCTCTTTCTCTTCATCAGTGCAACCAGTCTGGAGGATACCTGGATGAAGTCCGCTACCTCCCTATCCAAAACTATTGACAGTTTTAATATTCCTCCATTTATGTATCTGACATGAATGATTTTCTTGCCAGCCTCTCTAACACCACTGCCACTCTATTACGCCCCCTGTCATAATTATCTTTATCTCTGACCTATTTCCTTTCCATTTTGTTTCACATAGTCCCAGTATGTTTATTTCCCTCTTCTTCGTTACTGCTGTAATTTCTTGTTTTCCCCCCTTTAATGATATTACGTTAATTGTTACAACCTAGTAATTTCTTGTTTTCCCCCCTTTAATGATATTTCGTTAATTGTTACAACCTTTAGATCCAGTCCGTGCATAAGGTTGTCGCTTGGTAGATCCATCCTTTCTGAATCTGTTCCTATTTTTGAAAGTATTCCTGCATCCATTACTGGCTTGCAAAGCCTGTCATAGCGTCACCCTTGCCCCATTAGCCGTCTTTTTAAGGGTTCATTGTCAGGCCTTCATGGCTACTGGTACCAGCGACAACGTCCCCATCATACTTCACTCTGACAAGCATTTTCCTACTTTAGCCGTATCCTGTCTCTCACGACATGGACAAGGGGTTGGACTTTGAGAGATTGAGTTTATTTTTATGTTTCTTCCAATTAATTGTTTCCTCTTATAATGATGATAATTATCAGGCTGCTATCATTCGTATCATAAACTTGAAGAAGCAGGTTGTCACGTCTAGTATGTTTGTGTGTCTCCAGGGCTTCTTATTTGATTGAAAATGGCTATATTTTAAGGAAGACCTTTTGGGCCTAATGTTCCCCTTGGCGTTGGATGTATGTAAAGCTATAATATCTCTCTTTAAGGAAAACCTATCAAGCTTTACTGATTTCATTTTTCTCCCTTCTGTGTTTTAGTTTCCTCTTTTAGAAAGTTGCATTAGGCATTTCACACTCCCTCCTGATGAGTCCTGATAGGATGAAACCTAGGTCGGAGGATAGGGTGGCAGTGATTGATTTTCTTTAGGAGCTAACCATTACATCTTTGTCCAATGGCAGCAATGTAAAGTGTGAACTGTGTTCTTCTTTTCATTGTAAAGGCCATTTTGTGTTTGTTCTCTTTGAAATGTTTATATCCATCTTTCCATTACCTTATTTCATATGTAACAAAATTTAATATTCTAAGTTTGAATAAAATTAATTCAGAAACTGGTAAATTTTTGTATATTCGCACAGCCCTAGTTTTTCCTTGAAGTACTAAATAAACATATATTGAAAAGGCCCATAGTTGAATGTATTCACACGACTAGCCTAAATGTAATCTTGTTTCAGTGTGATTGTGAGGATGCGGATGAAGAAGTGGGGAACAAGTTATATCAACATGGTCACGATCGACACAAGGTCAATTTTAGCTTATCGTTGGGAACTGTATTTCAAAAATGAACCCTAAGGAGAACACACTTTTGTAATGAAATATTAGAGTAAAGTATTCCCGCCATAAGTTCGATTTTCCTCAGTGCTTTGGCAAGGCAGTGGTGAGCATATTAATTGGTCAGCTCGCAGCTGCATCATTTTTTGTAGTTATACTAATTTAAATTATTATTTGAATGATTTCAAAATACACATTAAATATTCATTTTTTATTTATTAAATATATATATATATATATATATATTAGTACAGTAGCCCCATGGCTTCTTTGGTGCTGACTGACAACTCACAGCTGACAGCTAAAAGCTTTGAAAAGTTACTAGACCAAATTATGTATACCTACGCCGAGCCATATGATCTGCAAAAACATGTGTTTAGAAGCTGTCACTTTTGACGGTCAACATTTAGGTATATAGCTGAATGTTGACTGTCAGAAGTCAGCTGTGAGCTGTCAGTCAGCACCAAAGAAGTCACGGGGCTACTGTAAGCATCATCACCTTTGATTTCAATAGTTTTCATATCTAGTGTCGCCAAGATAGCCCTTTTTCTAAATAGCTTTTCACTTAAGAAAATTATTAATTTAATTTAATAGATATTGTGAAATGATTAAAATTGATAAAACATAAAGCTTTTCAGTTTTTTAAAAATCTTAAGAGTTTAAAATTCTCAAAGTTGTTTTTGAGTCCATCCATAAATATCATCACTCCTATAATTTATGACTCAAAAGTTATTTCTGACTTATTTTTCGTATGTTTATTTTCTTGACAAATATGTCACTCTATAACCTGACAAATATTTAAAATATTTTACATGTAGTTACATATGCTAATGTGTAAATAAAAAAACTGACTTTCAAGATCTTCTATTACATAATAAGTAAAACATTTCTTATTGTAGGCCTACT
>CABFOW010001594.1:98802-138986 GCA_902141385.1 Timema californicum
GAAGAAGAAATAGATGCAATTTCACAAATCTGTTAGTTTTTACAAATTATCTACTGTAAGTGCACACTTAATTAAAAATTATTTTATTTTTTGTGTTTTGTTAAACAATGGTGACAAAGTTCTAGCTAATGACTTTCTGTTTTGTATTTGTTTGTTCTAATACAATATTTGCACAGCGTCACAAATAGTATCTAATACATTTAAAACTGAAAAACTTATTAAATTGTTTATTATGTTTATGCCTCATATTTTTTAAAGATAACCTAGGCCGAGGTAGCCTATTTGATTAATGTAATAATCACCATTCATCGAGGTGAACTGGGGGAAAGTTATTTTCACATTCTCTATTTGCCTGTTTTTATACAATATTTGCACAGCGTCACAAATAATATCTAAAACATTTAAAACTAAAAAACTTATTAAATTGTTATGTTTAAGCTTATATTTTTTTTAACTATAGGCATTTGTGATTGATGTAATAAATGTAAAAATCACCATTTATCTATATGAAGTGGGGGAAAAAAAAGTCAGGGAAATTTGGACAAAAATTTGTGGAAAACCTGGAAAAGTCAGGGAATTTTATAATAGAAGTTCTGTAGCCACCCTGAAGTAGTCGCTTCGATAAGTGCATGTTAAATACCTCAAATAAATAAAAAATAATAGGCGTGTTTTTGCAATTGACCTGGTATTGATCTTTATGACCATAGCATTTTTGAGCCCCTGGTATCGAGGCTCGCTACAAGTTTATGACAGATAGTACCAGACAAAACCACTTGGTCAATAACAATCAATACCAAGATATAACCAAGTAAATCTCGAAAACTTGCCTATTAATAAACATAAAAAAAGAATCAAAGCAAAAAACTTAAATGTGCTGTTGCAACTCTTTGAAAAAGGTGGAGGGTGAAGCACAAGGTGGATAAGTGTTTTAGACCTTTTTGTTATAAATCTAAAATGCTCAACTGTGAGAATAAATTACTAATAATCATTTATAATACCTTTCAAACTAGCAATAAGTTATTCAAAGGCTAAGATTCTTTTTTTCTTTCATCCTTTCCAAGAAGAGTAGCCAACAATAATTATCATTTGTTTTTTAAATAATATAAAATAGTTTTTGAACAATATTTAATCAAATCGATAAAAATAGAATTCAAAAAGAAAGAAACATATGTAATATAGGATCAAAAAAGATACAGTGATAATAAATCCTGGATGAAAATGAACTCTAAAAGGTAATAAAGTCCGAGAATGGATATGAACTTATAAAAGAGTTAATAGTATAAGAATAACGCAAAAACATTATTATAACATAATTGATCTAAATAAAAGTTAATAATAGTCTGAATAATATATTATAATCTATAATATATTATTAACTTTCATTTAGATCAATTAGTCTAATAAATTATTTTCTATTCCTTTAGTATAATTATGTTATAATAATGTTTTTGCGTTATTCTTATACTATTTAACTCTTATAAGTTCATATCCATACTCAAACTTTATTACTTTTTAGAGTTCATTTTCATCCAGGATTTATTATCACTGTATCTTTTTTGATCCTGTATGTCAAATGATTCTTTCTTTTTGAATTCTATTTTTATTGATTTGATTAATATAAATTAGTGATAAAATGACAAAAAGAAATATTTTAAAGTCATTAAATTTAGTACTCATTTAATATTTATAGAACAAGTAATTAAGGTGAAAAATTATTTGATCTGTCCAGTAGTAATGTACTTGGGCTAAAAAAAATTTACGGTCGCCCCTTAATTCCACACTCTCATTCTTTCACACTTCCTATTTCTCATGTCAGTTTCTTACAAAGTGTTGACCTTGAAATCTACCCTCGAGCAACCTCTTACTCACTCTCCCAGTAAACCCACTGTGCCATAATTAAAAGGATTAGTAATCATCCGCCCAGCCTACATAATGAATTAAAATAAATAAATTTTTAATTTACAATGATATTATCTGATAGTACAATTTAATTTATAATTCAATAAAATAATTTATACTCTATGTTGCATAACTATATGGCTCTCGGTATTAAATATCATTTACAAAATGTTATATTTGTATACATGAATCACATATTTATTCCTAAGCTGGATAAACTATTATCACTACATGTGATTTAATTATTTTAGTCGTAGTTGGGTATACTGAGGGTGGCTTTTCCTGGATAGTTTTCCACTCCACCTCCACACAAATACAAGTCATGTACACTTCCTCTAAATTCACCCTTTCTCATTCCTAGCACATTAGCGTGATTAGTATTAGTAAGACACGTTGCTAAAAAAATGGTATATTTATTTTAATATTCAAATAAAGTGCATTAGGAAAAATATAAAATAAAATATGATAGAATTGTGGAAAAATAACTCACAAACGAAAGTAAAAACACTAACACATATTTACACACACTTGCTCTTTTACCTCTATATGTCTGAACTTTACTTGCTGTGACTCTACTTAATGCATTTACAACAGGGTGTATGGCATTAATGGAAGCCATGAAATTAGTTATGAATTTTTGTGAGCCAAGTTCATTGTACAGGTAAAAGTAGTATGTTTTGATATTTTGCCCAAAATTGGTTAAAAATTACATGACAGAAAATAAAATGAGTAATAAAGAATATGAGAGGGAACAAGAGCTATAGAAGTGTCAAGGCTGGGGGTGGGCTTTCTTTCTTACTATCTTTCTTGCTTTAAACAATAGTTAGAGGTTAGGCCTAGTTAGGAACAAACACACTTTTATTTTCATTTCTTCTTACACTTACAACACTTCCAAAGTTACACATTGTTTGAATTTTCCTAAATATTCCTTTTTCATATGGATGAAAACTTGCAGTGTTGCCAAATTGATGCAACTGAATGGAGGTTTGAATATATAAATAGCTTGCTGAAAAATGAATAAGTAAAAATATCTATAGGAGTCAAAGTCCTTATTGTGGGTGTTAGCATGGGAAGGAACTGGTTTATCTAGATTTTTGTGGCTGGTATCGAAACGGTGATTGTTCATGCATATTCCCAGAGGTCCTGTTGTCAGTCGAATGTATTTAGCCTCACAAAAATTACATTCAAGCTGGTAGATTAAGTTAGATGTGTTGCAATCATAATGACCTTGGATGGGGGATTGCTTTTTTGTGTTATTACTTTTGAAGGTCTTGCTAGGTGGGTGGATTTGGCAGGTGTTGCAGCGTTGTTTTATACACGGCGTGAATCTTTAGCTGTCTTAAATGAGGTGCTAGTTTTGTTGGGTTTGGGCAATTTTGGATGTACTAGAAGATTGTCCTAAAGTCTGGTGGCTTTTAGTTGACTGCGGAAAGATGGCCATTATTTACGGCTGGTGGAATTTTAAGAATGTATCGGTAAACAACACAAAGACTGGGAATCCAGTTAGCAGAGCTCTGTACATGGACATGGGCAGAGGCTAAGCCGGACACTCGGAGACAAAGAGGGCAATCACATGGATGTGTTTTGTTAAGAGTCGCCAGAGCCTCGTGAACATATTAATATATTCAGAGTTCCAATGAAAATCTGTCATACTATTAATTAAAATTTAAACATAATAAAAAGTGTCAGCTTTTTTTAATTTTCATAAATAATAGGGGTGTGAAAAGCTTTGTAAAATTCAAAGCCAAAGCGAATCTTGGTGTACTTTATATTCGATTCGAACCCTTGTTTGGCTTTGGTGTCTGTTCGAAATCTAGTGAGTATATTATACTTAGATTTTACATCAAACTAAAATTACCTCAAGAAATAAAATATATTTTTATCGTTTTGAGTTTTATAACAAGTTTGTTTTATTTTCTTGGTGGAACTTGGAAAATTTCCTTAACACCTTGAATTTCAAGACACCCATAACATCAAACTTATGATCACCTTGATCACAAACATTGATTGGTACCAACTGAAGATGAATTTATTCCTCTTGAAAGTGTAGATTAAAATGAATAATAAAAGTTTTTATTTTTATTTTCAGTGTCTTTAGTTAAACTTTTGATGTATTTCTTGAATATTGAAAATATTTGTTTTGATATTCTAAAATTCACAAACGCAGCCATTTCAACTTATTTACTACATGAATCATTATGTTATTTTCAAATTCCTGTTAAATGTTCAGGCCAGAGGCAGACTTGAGAAATAGTTGAGCACATGTGCGAGGAACATGACATTTCTTAGTATTTTTTTAAAAAAAGTACACAAATAGTGAATACCTAAAAACGAAAATTGATGTTAATTTTGATAAAATCTTAGGTATTTTACTAAAAATAAAATAAAATTAAATCTACAAAAAATTGGTTATCTTATACAGATTAAATGAGTTAATTAAATTCATATGGCAAGATTTAAATGGATTTATAAAATCAAAAGTTTCCTTGTTAATTCGTAAAACAGAAAAACTAAAATTTTGTAACACTGGACTTCTCAAACCTATAAACACACCTGCCGAATTAACTTAAACTCGTATTTTTTATAATGTTATTCTTGAACATCCGTTAATTCAAGTGTTTTATAATTTGTAAGATTGTGTGTAAAATATTAGTAAAACACCACGCAAGAAAAACTCAATGATATTAAATCAAATGCATGTTTTTTTTTACTACTCAGGCTGTACAAATAAAATGTTTTAATATAAAGTTAAAGTGAATATAACATTTATATCTTGCAATAAGCAACAAATATTAGTGTTAAGATCAAATAAATGTAATATTTAGTTTGATATTAGCTAAGTGCACCCACTGTCAACATATTGTTACCCAAAATAAAATAGAAAAATATTCAAACTTTGATTCGGCTTTGAGAATATTTCCCATATTTGACTCGACTTCGCTTCAAACAAAAAAATTGGACTTCACACACCCCTAATAAATAATACTATTGATCACGTGCACATTATATAAAAATTTAACAATATCAGGGACATACTATACTCTTTAATTCTCCAACTTCTTTACAATTTCACATTTACATAGGTTGGCTTCCTTCACTAATCACTTACTTTACAATGTACAGTGGTTCTACACTGTCTCGTACATTTCCAAGCCATTAGGCACTAATTCAATTTTATTGTTTTTCTTATTATTTTGGTCATGGATATTTATGTATAAGTAATGAAAGTCATGAAATATAGTTTATATAACTCTCCAGACAACCTGCTTAACCCACTGGGTGGTATGCTTAGCAAGATTTGTCTTCAAAGAGTGCCCCAGCTAGTTCATAATTTTTGTAAGGTTATACAAGAAAAGTCACCACACTGTTAATTATGAAGTGATTTTTCAGCTTGTTCTATCAATTCTCTCTGCGTATAACGTTATTTAATAGAAATAAATGTTCTTATTATGGTGACATAATAACCTCCTACCTTATCTATTGGGTACCGCCAGGACTAGAACAAATCTGGAAAGATGACCAAATCTGCCTGTGGCTCTAAAGGGGCCAAGAACCATTTTAGCTGACCTCTCTGGTCTTGGTGATTGCCTCAGGACTTGATGTTCATGGGTTCAAACCAAGCTGGGGTTGACGGACGGATTTTTCTTTAGTGATAAAAATATATAGCACAACCTACTTTGGAGGAGAAGTAAAACTCTGTCTCATGTTGTTTTTGTCATGTAAAAGAACCCTGGAAGGTATGTTAAAACATCTTCTCGGCAAAATTAGTAGGTTCTTTTGCTCTCGCTCGTAGAAATTCTAATGTGCTGATATAATCAATCTCTTCAGAAAGTAGAAGTTAAATACTTCAAATAAAAAATAAATAAAACTATTTTAGCCTCTCTATTTAGTTTTGCTATCGATATTTGGTTTTTGACATATGCTCTACTTTCTGTTTCAGCTTCAAGTGTTAGATAGGAAAACTAAAGGTGCTCCTCTGTGCAATTGTGAAGATTGCTTGAAGAAAAAACTAGAGATGACCTCTATAAGCAACTTGGCCGACACAGCCGTACCAAATAATAAGTTAGTTTTAAAGGAAATGAAAAAGACACAGAAAGTAAGTGCCAATCAGATGCCCAGCATAACCAGTAGGAAAGGTATACATCCAAACAGTCGAAGGAGCGGATCTTCGCTGCCTAGTAATAGCACAAAGAAGAAGAAGATTAACACGGTCAAGTCTGCATGTGGCTCCCCTGAGCCGTCTTGTCAATCCTGCAAGGTGGCGCAAGACGGCGTGGAGGGGTGTCTTTGGTCGTGTGTAGAACACCCTGGAGACAAGGTGGGTCTCTGGTCTTCAAGTGAACACTCCCAAGACTGTGGATACTCCTCAGAGAACACAAACGGCAGCTGTGATATTGCTTCAGGAATGTCGAGTCTTGCCTCAAGCCCCGAAGGCTCAGAGATAGCTTGCTCTGACGCTTTCTGCAACCATGAAGGTTTGTTCATAATTTTTATTTGAACATGCTTGTGTCTTATTATTAGAGTTGGGTCGAATCCACTATTTTACGAATCTGAATCTTCAATTATTAACTTCAGAGCCTAAATCCGAATCTTGGAAAAAAATTATAAACATAATATGAAATATAAATACAATAGAATAGTAAAAAATACAAATAGTAACTAAATGTTAACATTCTTTCTTAAAATCCATTTACTAAAACACTCATACATTCACTCAAGTGTTAAATGTCTGGTCTCGGGTATGGTTGTTGAGTTCATCATATAATTATAATTGGTTTTGAGCCACCAATAAACAGTGTTAAAGAGCTCTAACACAAATTACACTTGAATATATATAAAAAGGATTTAAGTATTGAATTCAAAATTTTCTTGACTATCCTTGGGGGTTTGAGAGCTCATTCAGATCCTAGTATTAGTTTGTACTTAATCACAAACTAACTTTATTTTAGAACAGACACAACACTGTCTCCTGGTTGTTGATTTGTGAAAGGGCAGGCCCCATTTTCACGAATAACGAATCAAACCGTCTACCCTTAGCTCATCAGGTGGAAGCACATCCCACTGAGTTAAAGTGTCAAACTTATTTTTAGAGGTTGAGTAAACTGTTTTATTTACATCCATTACTGTTTCCAGCCTGTGGCTTGAGTCATTTGTTATTCAAGTAATATATTTTTCACTATGGACTTGCTAAGCCTGTCATCTCTTCATATGCCTTATAATCTAACTTAAGACTAGGACAGGCACAACATTCGGTCTCCAACCATTAATTTATCAATGTGAAAGGCTAAAATAAACCCATATTAGTAAAAATTAGAGATGTCACAATACCTGTTTTTTCTATATTCCAATTCTTAGTTCTTTCTCAATTCCGATTCTTTAACATTTTCTGTTTCATTATTTTCCCAAACATCCAAGATGATGTAAGAAAAATGAAGGTATTAAACGTTACAACATCTTACAGGTATTTATTAAACACGCTACAAGTCTTCAAAACAAAAAATTCAAATAAACTCGAAATTAATAAAATAATTTGTGGATTTTATAACGGAAAGAAGAACACATTTCTCACATTACAAAAATTTAAAGACATCCGCCACAACTGATCCAACGGACGTTAGTTAGCCCGCCATAAATTAGTGATGAAGTTTTGGCAACGATATATCAACATTTTGAATATATTGGACTACGCTCTAAATCTATTGAACTAAAATAAATATAACTTTTTTTGCTATATATTTATTAATGATTTTTGTTGTATTTTTTCTAAACTGTCTCATAGAAATATCTAAGTAAAACATTAAGAATTAAAAAACGATGAAGAATATAATTACAAGAGAGTGGCCATCTTAATTTGATTGAAATATCGTAGCTTTTGATATACACATTGTGATATATCCATTAATGATAGATATATCAATATATTATGGAAAATTGCCATCCTCAGTCTATCTATTGTTGGAATGTTGGTATTCATTTATGACGAGTTGCAGTTGTTTGGTGTAGCCATATTTGTGATAGCGCATGCGCATGTGTTTTTATCAGACAGTAGACGGTCGAGTCATGGCCGTTATAGTTTAAGGACCCACATGCGTGACCTCATTGATTGTAACTTTGTTGTGCTGACTAACATTTGCTTTGTGTTATCTTGTTTGTTTCGGTTCACTTGACCCACGGCGATCTTTCTCTAACATCTATTATATATAAATTGTTTGTTTAGAACCAATTCATGTATTCTGACAGACTCGCTCAAAACTTTTATTTAAAAAAATGTGTGTCAACATTGTTAAGTTTTTACCTCTTGTTACTGTCATAATGTCAGGTCATATTATATTCGAGACCATTTATTTTTCATTCAGAACAATTCAAAATTTTAGGGTCGTATTATATTCAGGGTTGTACTATATTTGGGCCAATACAATATATTTACAATTTGTAGGCATTAAAGGGAAATAGCAACTAAATTAATATGAGAAATAGTCGATTATAAACTATTTTTAATGTTGCCGTTTTGCTTTGTTACCAATTTTATTAAGAGGTGAGAATCGTGATATTAAGATTATACTATGCTTAATTTTATAACTTATATCAAATTTCAACAGCTCAGAATGGTAAAATTGAACATAGCTTTGAGTAACTTAGCTATCATTATTTTTACTGATGAAGCTTCATAATTGTCGAAGCTAGAATCTCTTCCAAAGAGAAGTCTTAAGCAGATTTTTTTCCCCCAAAGTTAACTTGAAGCTTTACACACATTTGTATTATATTTGTATTGTTACAAGTAAAACCTTATACACTGAATATTATATCAATTAGATTGTTTTATTTTAAAAATGTTTAGCATATTTTGTCCTAGTTTGATAAATTACAATGCCATTACAACTTGTAAATTTAATTAATACTACAACAAATTGTAACAGACCAAAAGGACAAACTTTTAACATTAATGGCTTATTAGATTTTTATTGTTGAAGCCAAGTATTTCTTCCATTAAAATTGAGGTTGTCAAATATTCAAAGGAAAGTCTAAAGCTCTTCATGCCCCTAAAAACAGCTACGGGTCTTGTTAAAAACCTGAATCGAGCTGAAGAGTGTTAAGGGTCACACTTTCAGCAGTGGCTCATAGAGCGACATTATAGTTGGCTACAGAACAAGGTCTCATTGTCAACCCTGATGGTGTTGTTGCAGGTGACTGGGGCTCTGAGTGTCACAAGGGGCAACGCTGTGGAGGGCTGAAGGCTCGGGGGCTGACTCTTCAGCAGATGTTGGAGGTAACAACTACTTTCATATATTGTAGCTGTCAGATCAGTTATCCAACTCGAGTAGTAAATAAATGCATTTTATAATGATGGCAAACAGCCTTATGGGAAAATACAACGGATATAAAACGTATGAATGGAAGACCGATTTCTTTCAGCTTCCCAATTTGTAACTAAGTAAATTATTATTTGTAAGAAGATAACAGGAAAAGTAGATGGAAAATAAAGTTGAGTTGTATGTTTCACACCCCCTCGTGATTGGATTCAATGAAAAGAACCTGGGTCAGGGGATTGGAGAGTAATGATTGAATTTATTCAAGAGGCAGCCACTATCCCTTTGTCTGTTGGCAGTCTAGTCAAGTAAAAAAATGTGTTCTCATTGTAACATCAATATTCTTTCCCTTTTATATGTTCCTCTTCACCTGTCCTGTATCTTATTCCAAATACATATAACAAAATAGCTTACAAAAAGGAAAGTGATTTTCCTTTAAGAGATAAAAGTAATTAAAAGGTTTTTTTTATAATCTATAAATTAATATAGGTTTCAAATAGCCACAGTCGGAGAGCATTGTTGCACTAATGATGGTGCACACCATATCTTTATTTTTATCTAAATAATACATTCTCACAATAATTAACTGAAATAATTTACCAAGATGTCGGCACATCTCCCTTTCAAATATTAACAAAGGCAGGGAACCTATGAATGCTGTTTCCCTCGTAGGGATATATTACTGCTGAGCAATGTTCTTGCGTCTTTAACACTAGCATACAACCCATTATTAAGGCCCAATTGCCCATGTCACGTAATGGTAAGTGGCTATATAAAACTACTTGTTTTTCTTTACCCAACAGGTAACTGAAAATTGATGAATTATAAAGGAATTTGCCAGTCAAAATTTTTAACTGGGGTCTAATAGGGTGAGAAATTTCTGTATTTTTATATAAAAAAAAACTTTTTTGAAAGAAAAACAACTATGCAAATGTGTTGTAACTTTAGACACTAAATATTATTTATAAAGGTTTTTCTTTTGGGCTCATGAACTCTACTTCTACCATTATTCTCTTCCCACACACTTGCTGTTAACATGCTCCTCCCATATCTTTTTTGAATTCTTTCCCCTTAAAATTTAACTCAAATCAATATCCTTGGGGGGCCTAAGGTGCTACTCTCGCAATAGACAAGTCTGGTGAAGAACGTGAGATCAAGGTTTGATTCTAGTCAGGTGCACTGAATGTAGTTTTCCCCTAAATGGCTTCCCACTTTCCTTCCACATAAATATGTGTGTATACTTCCTCTAAATTAAACCTTCGTAATCCTTAGCACATTAATGTTGTTAGTACATAGATATATAACCCAAACGGGTAGTAAGACACGGTGCTAAAAGATATCATTGGAATCCTTTCCTTTTCTATTCTCATTACTTGTCTAAACATCTTTTGACATGTCGGTAAATTAATTTAATCAATCAATCTAAACAATTTAACATTGATTTGTAATGTATTTAACAGCACAGAACGACACAAATTAAACATAAATGTGTCTTTTAGATATTGATATTTTTATCAGTAAAGCTTTGTAACTATCGAAGCTAATTGATTGTTTTTTAAGGCCAAGCCAAATTGAACCAAAGTGTTCCTGTTCACAGTCCTACTACTTTATAATGTTTCACTCCAATGTGTCCTGGTTAGCTACACACTAAGTGATCTGTTTCCAGGAGTCAAGCCCTTCAGATGAAGAAGAAAGTTGCATTCCACCAGAGGAGGTGAGCGCATTTCTAGCGCGCGTAGGAAACGTCGCAGAAGAACGGCTGGAGCTGCGCCAGCTGCTCAAAAAGAAGTTCGACCAAATGTGTTCCAGCAAGTTCCTGCGTCCCCCGCGCCTGTGTGCGTCCAATTAAGGGGAAACAAACCCCCTTCTGCTTGCCTCCTTTTTTCCCCAAACATTCTCTCCTTTCGTACATTCCTACTTCATACTTTGGTTAAAACAGTTTTTTCCTGATATTCAGTATCATTAAAAGTTAATTACAATTATTATATGATGTATAAAAACAAGTGTATGGTTTGTTTTGTCCCCACCCCCGTTTTTATTGATATGTGTTGTTGAGTCAACAGGTTTTGTTTTGTAGCTTCAATGTAATGTCATGAGCTGCAGTTAACATTTAGTAATGCACGTTTACGTTTCTTACATTCCATTTTAATTCTGCTTGGAAAATCATTTACAAGAAGAAACTAAATGGCTCAAATGCTTAACCAAAAAAAAATGTAGTTGGCTCTTTTTTGTAAGTGCATACTGCTAGTTGAGCATTCTATTTATGTAAAAGATGATCTATAATGTGCTGTGCCTTGCACATATGTTAGGGCAAAGGTATGGTGAAACGACGACGTGTTAAATTATATCATATATATGAAAACCTATGAGTTAGCTCTGAGGTTGTTGAAAAAGGATTTGTTATGATGGAGGTTAATGGTTTTTCTATATGATTTATAACAATTTTCCCTGTTAAAAATATAAAAAAATAAAATAATCCTGAGTAAAATGGACCAATATAAATTTTGATCATAATCTATTATAATGAAGAAAAGTACATTTTAAAGAAGAATATAAACTTAAAAAAACAACCAAAAGGCAATTGTCGATTTGATCTTTATTTTTAAATACTAAAGTTATTGATCTTCAAGTTGATCTGAGATTGCTTGTATAATGAAAGAAAGTTGTTTTTGTTTTTTTTCATTTTGATATTAATATTTTCTATTATATCATTTATATTTTACAATTTTTAAGGCATGCTCAAAATTTTAATCCTACTTAATTCTTATCTCTAACTTTCAGAACTTCAAATGTTTTTAAAGGGAAATATTTTGTTTCCTGAATTGTAATTTGTGTTTAAAAATGTAAATGTTGTGATAAAGACCTATACTAGAAAAATTCTAAGAATGAATATGAAAAACAAAAAAACAAACGTTATAAAGTTGATGTTGCATTGTTGATTGTTTATGACATGTAGTGTTATAATAGTGGTTTGTTTTGATTATCACATAGTAGGAAAGATGGAATTATACTCCAGGGGTCTGTGCATTTATATAATTTATTTTCTTTGGATTAAAATAAGCACAAATTCTGTATTCCTTAACATACCGATTGTACTCTTTAGCTGAAACTGATAAATATGAGAACTTTCACTTACTAAAGATTAGTGAAAACCAAGAACAATTAAACTTAAAAAAAAATGTAGTTGGCTCTTTTTTGTAAGTGCATACTGCTAGTTGAGCATTCTATTTATGTAAAAGATGATCTATAATGTGCTGTGCCTTGCACATATGTTAGGGCAAAGGTATGGTGAAACGACGACGTGTTAAATTATATCATATATATGAAAACCTATGAGTTAGCTCTGAGGTTGTTGAAAAAGGATTTGTTATGATGGAGGTTAATGGTTTTTCTATATGATTTATAACAATTTTCCCTGTTAAAAATATAAAAAAATAAAATAATCCTGAGTAAAATGGACCAATATAAATTTTGATCATAATCTATTATAATGAAGAAAAGTACATTTTAAAGAAGAATATAAACTTAAAAAAACAACCAAAAGGCAATTGTCGATTTGATCTTTATTTTTAAATACTAAAGTTATTGATCTTCAAGTTGATCTGAGATTGCTTGTATAATGAAAGAAAGTTGTTTTTGTTTTTTTTCATTTTGATATTAATATTTTCTATTATATCATTTATATTTTACAATTTTTAAGGCATGCTCAAAATTTTAATCCTACTTAATTCTTATCTCTAACTTTCAGAACTTCAAATGTTTTTAAAGGGAAATATTTTGTTTCCTGAATTGTAATTTGTGTTTAAAAATGTAAATGTTGTGATAAAGACCTATACTAGAAAAATTCTAAGAATGAATATGAAAAACAAAAAAACAAACGTTATAAAGTTGATGTTGCATTGTTGATTGTTTATGACATGTAGTGTTATAATAGTGGTTTGTTTTGATTATCACATAGTAGGAAAGATGGAATTATACTCCAGGGGTCTGTGCATTTATATAATTTATTTTCTTTGGATTAAAATAAGCACAAATTCTGTATTCCTTAACATACCGATTGTACTCTTTAGCTGAAACTGATAAATATGAGAACTTTCACTTACTAAAGATTAGTGAAAACCAAGAACAATTAAACTTAAGATTTTTTTTTCAGATTTAATTTCCCCTTCTACAATATTACATCGTATTGTATTAATGTATGTAGGCCACTTTCTTTTTTTAATTTGTTATAATACTTAAAAAAAGGTTTACATTATTTTTAGAACAATTATATTATTGTATTGTACCTAATGTTGAAAAGGATTAAAAAGAGTTGTTGGCAAATAATTGGTTTTTTTTTTCCTTTATGATTTTATAATACGATTTTACTTTCTTGGGAGCCCAAAGAGAGGCATTGTGAATAGTAAAAATAAAATATTTTTCTAATTTTTAATGCATATCAACATTTCATGACTTCTCCTTCAACCTGGAAAGTGGTTTTAAAAATGCTGGCTGTCTCTAGCTTGGCTTACAGCCGAAACCATTTTACTGATTGGGCTATTACTTGGAGAATAGGATTTTTGTATTTAAACATCCAACCCCTAAAATTAAGGGTATTTTACTTAAGGCGGAAAAGAGAAATTTTCTTGAAATAAGTCAAAGATTTTGTTTAAATTATGATTTGTATAGTGTTAATTTACTTAAATGACTTAGCATTGCAAAGTTGTAGGTCTGGGGCAGTGAATTTTTGAGTTCATATTTTGCCTTAGGAGTGAGGCATTAGCATAATTCCACCTCGGCGCAGTTTTTAAGATAGTGTCTTAATGCAGTAAAAACACGCAGAATATACACACTTTAGCCTGAAAGGTCTTACTTTGATTACACCATGGTGAAACCAAGCAAGATAGGGTTATAGTGTTATCAGTCAAGGTAAACAGCTATCTTAGGTAAACCATAGTGGAACCAAGAAATGTAGCAGTCTTACCTTGACCGATTACACTATGCACCTATCTTATAAGCTGCATAATAGTGGAACAATGCTAAGTAAGCTTGCTACCAAGCAGGGTAAATGAGGGATATGTAAATATTGGAAAATTGACATAAATTTTCAACATTTGTAACAGCATATCTTTGTGCACTCTTAATAATTAAAAGTTGAACGTCTTCTATTTTAATGAATATTAACCACAAGTCATGTTTGATTAGGTCATTTCTTTTTACTATCTAAACTTCTCTTACAAAAAAAAGTGTTTTGCCAAATGTAAGTTATAGATGGTCAACATAAGCTCATTTATTGACCCAATGATTCATCTCTGATTGGTTTACCAATTAACCAAAGTAGTGTATGAATTATCCAGTCAGATACCTTAGAGTAAGTAGCGTCACCGCCTATAGAGCTAAGGGTCCTGGGCTCAATTGCCGGCATGACCGAAAATTTATCATCGATTAATATATGGGTTTAGCCTTTCACATTGTTAAATTGATGGACAGGGACTGGATGTTGTGCCTGATCTAGTCTTAAGAGTATAAGGCATATGAAGCTATGAAAGGCCTAGCAAGCCGGTAGTGGAAAATTATTGCTTGAATAAAAAAACAATCAGACCATAGGTTGGAAACGGCAATAGTTGGAAAAAAAAAAAGTATGAATTATCAGGCTCGCAAATTTATTTTCGGGTTCAAGAACACTCTCCATACCTGGGCCACTAATCAATAGAGCTCAGAAATGGATGAGCAATACTTAGGACCAGGTTTAAAGTGAGACTTAGAATGCCTCAAGTGCGGCGCTATACAAACTACAAGACAACATCTACACTAGAATCGAGCCTAGGTAGGTGTCATCTTATATTTAATATAGCGCCACACTTAAGGCGTGTTCAATATGACAAACTGGCCCATTATATTCTGGTCTAGGTTGGTGTCCTGTATTTAACAACACTTGAGGAGCACCCAATATGACAAACTGGCTCGTTACAATCCAGCCTAGTGTCTTATTGTATTTAGTATTATTATTAGCACCGCATCTTACTACCCGTTCGGGTTATACGCACTTACGCTAATGTGTTTGGTTCCCTATATTTAGTATGGTGGTGCACTTGAAAGGTACTAGGTTTAATTATGAATTTGGCCCATTAAAGTCTTGTCTAGGTTGGTATTTAGTATAGCGCCACACTTGAGGCTATTTAATAGGTCTGGCTCTGAAACTGGCCCAGTACATTACTGTCTAGGTTGGTGTTGTCCTGAATTTAGTATAGCGTCACACTTTAGGCATACTAAGTCTAATTATGAAACAAGCCAATAGTCTTGGATTCTATGGCAGTGTAAACACTCTTGTATTTCTCAGTGAATTTTAGCATGTATTTTGAAAAATATTGATCTTAATTGACCCATTAAATCATTTAAGGTGGCCTTTTTTTTTAAAAAAATATCAAATCCCTGGAGTTTTTCAGAAGGCATTTCCATATTTTCAGATACTTAAGTATAGAGAAGTGGTATTGAACCTAAACACATCTTATGGGGTACATTAAATTAATTATATACTTCTGATTTATTATTCAATACATTAGTTTGGATATGACTTATTAAGTTTAAATACCTCTGGTATAGCTGAACGAAATTTTGTTTTTTATAAAATTGACAACTATGAAACCATGTAGTTTGTGTTTGGAGCAGGATGGTTTGACCTTGATGAGGCAATTTACCCAATTATGCAACCAAAGGTGTTTGAATATAGGGTCTTTGGGGTGTTAAAAGTTTGACTATCTAGTCTTCCGGAATGGATTAGGGCTTTAACACATGTTAATTCTATATTTACTTAAACACAAGATCAATTTAACAATGTTTTCTTTGGAACAGATTAAAAAATTTAAAGGAGTTTTGGTTGTAGTTTCATAGATGCAATTAAATAAAACGAGTACAGTTCTCAATACTAAATTGTTTGAATACATATTATGAATAAATTGACAACCATACCACATTCCTCCCAACATTTAATACGGTACTTCTGCGTCATGTGATATTTTTTAATGGCTAGTAGCAGCCAAAAATACAATGTGTGGATAAGTCTATTATTTTAGTTTTGCATTAAACTAATGACTTGAAGAAAACGTTACATCTATTAACACCACACAAATTCAAAGTTTACATATATGATCGCAACATTGCTTGCAGATTGAACACCGGCCAATATTAAACATATGAACATGAATGTTCTCCTGGGCAAAATACTAAATCTGTTACTTAAGGTTGTTTATTTGTATTGAAAAAAACCCAACTATTTCTTCTATCTATGAGCCACACAACATTAATGAATTATTTAGGCAAAACACATTTTTGGGAACTAGTAGGCTAAGTTGGTTGGGGGGACAAAAATACATCGCAGGAGTAAAATAGAATGACTCCTTATACAAGGTGGATGGTAAGCCTGATACTATTCCATCCAAAGCGTCAGATGATAAGCCTGGTATTATTCCATCCAAAGCTTCAGATAGTGAGCCTGGTGTTATTCCATCCAAAGCGTTATAAACATTGAAAACACCACTCAACTTCTATTTTAAACGTTTGTCATGACCAATTGAAAATAAGGTTTTTAAATAAATTAAATGTATTGTTTTTTATTTATATTGTTTCTTGTAACGTATCTACAAGATGCTTACGACTGTGACGTTTGAGGTGATAACTGTCGCGGAAACCTTTCCCGCACTCACATTTGAAAGCTTTATCGCCTCCTGTGTGTGTGAGGATGTGTTTCTTAATATAGGAACTATCGTTGTATGTCTTTTTACACACGGGACAGTCGAAAGATAGAGGTTTATCCTCACAGTGTTTGAGCATTATGTGCTTGTTAAGGTAAGACTTGTCCGTGAAACTCTTCTGACATTCTCCGCAGCTGTACAACTTGAGACCGGTGTGGGTGATTACGTGTCGGTTCAGCTCGGACTTCCTGTGGAAACACTTGGTGCACTTGTCACAACTGAAAGGTCTATAATCTGTGTGGGTTATCATATGCACTTTGAGACTGGAGCGATTGTAGAAACCTCTTCCACACAGAGGACATTCGAAAGGTCTCTCCTCCCCCGTGTGTACAAACTTGTGCTCCTTCAGATGTGAGCTCCTATTGAAGGCTTTACCGCAGTCGTGGCATTTGAACGGTTTGTCTCCGCTGTGTATCAGCCTGTGCCTTCGCAGATTGGATCTGTTGTTGAAACTTTTATTGCATTCAGGACATTTGTAGTCAAACATCTTCTCTCCCCCGTGAGTCACGGTGTGTTCAATCATGTGTTTCCTCCGACTGAATCCTTTAAAACAGTGAGGGCATTTAAATACGTTGTGTTCGCCGCTGTGTATCTGAATGTGTTGGTTGAGGTTTGACCGGTGCCGAAAGTATTTACTGCACGATGGGCATTTGTATTCTTTGATCGGGCCCCCTGGCTCGTAATATACCGCTTCGATGCAGGAGGGGACATAGTAACTATTAATGTTTGATTGCTGCGCTCCACTTGTAGGGGTAGGTTGGGATCTAGTATTAGCTAGGGTTTGGGCCTGAGATTCCTTAATGTTTGAGTCGTTCAAACATTTCTTCTCTGCTGCGCCCTTGGTTGATCGTGTTTCTATTCGTCTAGCTGGAGCTTTAGTCAATACTTTATTTCCTAGACTAAGCTCATGGTCTTGTTTTATCTCAACTTGAACAAAGTCTGCCACATTAGGTTCTTCCCCAGACATCGAATCCTGAGGACAATAACATATATCAAATGTTGGTATTTTTATTACCACATATTACAACCAGTTCAGCTAATAGACATATGTACATTGTACACTCCGTTTACCATAAAGGATATCAAGCAGCTTGTAAGATAGAGCCATAGTGTAACCTATTAAGGTAATTGAGTGTAGATATATATACTAATGTGTTACAGATGAAGAAGGTTGGATTTAGAGGAAGTGTATCGGCATTTGTATGGATGTAGGTTGGAAGATCGTTCAGTACACCTAACCCGGATTTGAACCCTGATCTCCCAGTCATCGACAGTCCAATCTATTGCAAGAAAAACGCCTTAGAGGTTAGTCCATTGGAACATCAAAGCAGGTTTCATTAACGTTATCCATTCAAGTAGGATTATAATAAACAATTTTTTTTATAAGAGTTACAACTAGAGGAGCTATTACAAGCTAGGACCGCACAAAAACAATCATGTAATGTACCTCATATAATTGTTTTTGCATCAAATTATGGATATATAATTTTGTTTTGATTAGATTTTGAACCAGTTTAAAGATGGAAATTAAAACTTTGAAGGCCTTTACTACGAAAAAAAAAGTGATAGTTTTTGTAAGGTCACTAATGTACAAAATATAATTTAAATTATACCTAGGTTATTAAAGAGATATGTGGGAGGTTTGGTCAACTTCGATAATTATGAAGCTTTTCCAATAAAATATTGACAGTCAAAATACACACATATGGTCACTTTTTTTCCATTTCTTGTAGTAATTTGTAGTAATTGAATAATATGTCTTAGTGAAAATGTAATGTATCAAGTTCATACAAAATCTCTACATTTTTGAAATATAAACTTTTTATATGAAATATACTAGCAGCGACATAAAACATACTCCCGAGTTGCTGGTGGTTGTGGTATTAATGTTAGTCAAATGTTAGCTGATATTTTACAAACATCCATCACAGACTCTGCCTTAAAATGAGTGTAAAATTACCCTGAGCATGAGAAGAATCCTGGATAGCCTAGAAGTAGAACATTGACCAAGGTGGCTGGATTTGATTCTCATCCCCAGGTGTATTTTTCAAATCTAAGAATATATATTTTTATTTTGACCATCTCTGTGGTCTAGTGGTTAGGGTTCCTAGCTACAAATCTGGAGGTATTGGGGTCAATCCCCAGTGCTTCCAATTTTTTTTTGTGAACCAGTAGGTCTGGAACAGGGTCAAACTCAGCCTCGTGTGGACAAATCAGGAGATACTTGAATAAATAAGCAGCTACATTATAGAAAACTGAGATTAATGGCTAGAGGGCTTGTGTTGACCACGACACCCTCTATTCACAAATGTTGGCACTCTCTTTACCAACAGACCGGTGGCTGCTTGGTTGGTATAGCTAGTATGCAGGCCAACGACATAGAGGTTTTTTCAATGTCATATGGGGGTTAACTCTTGGCCATGAGGTCACTGGTCAGCACTTGCTGAACTAATTGCCATTAGATTACCTCTGTATCAGAATCATCCTCCAGTTCGTGATCGGGAGAAGGAAACTCCATTTCCTCCTCCATATTCATTGAGGATAAGGGTTCTTCAGAGAATCCCCAATAGAACTCGCAATTCCATCAAGAATCTTGGGAAATATAAACACAATAATTACAACTAATATAAAACAACGTTGATGCTTTAGTGTCAAGATTAAAAAAAAGGTTTGATTCTACATCTGTGGTTACATGGTTTAAGGCTTACAGTAGAATGGTTTTCCGGCGACGTTCTCAAATCTCTGCCAGATACTGAAGAGGGGTAATTTTTCATTCTGGTTTTTTCTATCTTCAATTTAACGCAGGTGCATTTTCTTAAAATAACTCTCCTCATCTCCACCTCTTATAATAACCCCTTTTTTTCCTCCATCACATCTTTTAACTGGTTTAGGTTGTACGCAAAACATTAACTAGGCTAATAAAATAGAACGAGGAAGATAGAATTTAATAGAAAATGTACCCGCATTTGTGTGGAGGGAGTGTGTATAACCATCTAGGGTAAAAAAAACTTTCAGCACACCTGACCAGTAATCAAACTTTGATCTACCCGTCAGCTGTAATCCAGTCTAACATGAGTGACACCTTATAATGTTAAGACCACCGCTGAGGATAATTAAGACATCAGTAACCAAAGTTTTGAACATATTGTTTCAAACAATTCTGTTTTAAAAGAAAAGACATGGATAAATCTTAAAAGCGTTTCTAATCCAAAGCAACTATTGATATCAGCCATCAAACAATATGATCATTTACCCACTTTGGCAGTCAAATGGTCTAAACACAATGCATGCAGATCACAACTGATTGGATTGCCAACTATAGGGAGGTTGGGGTTCAAATCCAAGTTGGGTGTACCGAGGTTTTTCCTAGATGGTTTCCAGTCTCCCTCCATGTAAATGTGGGTACATTTCCTCTTAAAATTCCACATTCATAATCCCAAATCTATTAGCATGGTTAATACACGATTACGTGTATGTCCCGAATGGGAGGGTGGAGGAGAATGACAATTTTAAAGAGCTAAAAAAAAAAAAATTAGGCCTTCCTGAAAAATTCTGTAATCTTTCACATCAGGCTCAAAGATTTAGACAGTTACCAACATCTGCTCAAAACACTAAATTATAATATGTATATACTCACAGACAGGCCAGGCCGCTTCAATACATCTTCACTGATATTAAGGGGCCTTTACGATCCACCATCAAAGGCATATAATATCTTAACACTATGGACGTTCTATGGCCCAAATGTGTGAAGCTATCTCCTATGATCAATCTCACCAACATCTGCATCAGTAACAAAACTAAATATGGGTAGTTATTTAAAAAAGTTACACAAATTTTTTTCTAATATTGTTTCTGGATGTCATTACCCCAAAAAATACGTCTTACCTCAGTAATTCTGAACATCTTCACGGAGAAAAATATAAGCACTGTCTTCGTCCAAATATTAGCCAACACTGAAACAGCACATACCCATTCTCTTAATCAAATGATCAAGACAAGTCAAGCTAGCTAAATAAACTAACCTTACCATATATAATCTAAACAGTGTCGATTCATGTCAGTGAGACTTTAAATTATATCAATTAATTATGAGATCCGCTTCAGTGACCACATGGACTAGACTGCCGATGATAGGGCGATTGGACTTTGAATACCGGTTGGGTGTAATAAGGGTGGTTTTTTCACAGTATTTCACAATCTCCCACGACAGAAATGTGGGTACAGTTCCTACAAATTCATCCTCATCCCTAACTCATTAGCATAATTAGTGCATATTATGATATAAAAGCCATATGAACCAAAGCTTCTCTTCAAATTGACTCGCAATAAACATTTTTTAGCTTTTTTCTAAAGATCATCGAGGAGAACTGCATCCTATATAATTATGTTGTTTTACACCTTGCTATGATCCAACCTTTGGTCTCTGGCAAGTAAAGGGGGATTCTTACAGTAAAAAAGTCGTTGAAGTGAACATTAAATTGTAACCATCTATGTTCCAGTGTTTCATTAGAATATAAAAATAACTAAAAAAAAGTAATAAAAATCAAAACTCTTGGTATGATGATAAACAATTGAAAAACTATCAAGAATATGTGATATAAGCTCTTAAGTTGTGCAAAATTCCTTTAAATTTTTATTATTATTATTATTATTAGCACTGCGTATTACTAACCGTTCGGGTTATACGCACTTACGCTAATGTGTAATAGTAGGGTGATTGTGAGATGAAATGGAGGACATACAGTTTAACGTGGAATTCGAACCACGGTGGAGGCCTGGCATTTTAACTTGAAAACTACAGTAGTGTTGATCCCAAGTCTTTAAGGCAATTTGAAATTTGGGGGATGGTTTGTGGAGCATAAACTCCAACTAGATATTGCATAGAGTTTGATAAAGACAGGTTCAGCCCTACACTAATTTAAATCAACGATGGGGCATAGTTGGTTACCTGTCCAAATAATTATGTTGTTCTCCACCACATTTTATATTCTGTTTAGAAAAACTTCATGTAATCAAAAAAAATATGGAAGCTAATAGATATATGTGGAATTGTTTAATATTTCTTAGTTCCGGCAACATTCGAGTAACATAAACACGAATCATAATAATTACACTCGATTGTAAAGTGTCATTTCGTTACCTCTCAATATATTGAAGTACATAGATAATATACACTCTAGTAACATCGTAGTAAAATTGAAATAAGTGCCATTCCAGAATAAAGTAAGTAGTAAAGCTGCTAAATGCTAACACATAGCTGCAGCACCTATGTTCACACTACGTTGATATACTACGTAAGAGTATTTCTTTAACGTGTTACTTTAAGGATAACAAACAAGAGTGAAAATACAGTAGCTTGTTATCTGGTCATATGAATCCCTCAGAAATAAAATATAAAAGATACTTACAATATAAACAGCTGAATTTTCAGAAGACAGTCATGTTTAGATTAGAACGTCCAATGAATTAATTAAATTGCAATAATATAAAATTAGAGGTCCTCGCAATGAAATCAGTATTAACAAGGGAATGTAGGGATTGTTGTGGCTATTGCACCACTCTGAAAAATTTCCAAAGCAGTGAAAAAATACAGCAATTACAAACCAATATAACTATTATATGACAGTGTACCGATAGATAAATAAAACACAAAAATTAAAAGGGTCACAAAAAAAAAACCCAAGGAGATTGTGATAGTTTATTGTTAATAAACGAACTTAAGGACCCTACATACGATCCTATCTGGTTCGTACTAAATTATTTAGGGTTAGTGCGTCGGCACGAAGTACTGTGTAACCCTGAAGTTTAGTAAGAGTTTAGTGAGCTGACTATGAAATCAGCCCTTAGTGCCTGATTTCATGTTATTTTTTTCTCTAAAATACACACGCATCATGCCTCGTATATTATCCAAACACCAAAAAGTTAAGGATAACGCTAATAGCATCGTTAGGGATTAATTCCACTAAAAGAAAAATGTGGTCAAAAAAGTAGCTAATTGAACGGAAAAAATCAAGTCATATGATGTTACTACTTACACACTACTACTAACGCCCGTGTTTGTAGTATAACTGACACGTTGAATCACCCAACAACACTTAAGGCGACACGATTTGTTTGGATGGTCGTGCGGTTGGATGCGCCGGCCACCCGACATGAAATCGTATTTTTTTGTTGTCGGGAATCACACCTACACACGACCCGATATTGCACCTGATCTGACCAAATCATGTCTTCTGTAGGCCCATTAAGTGTATAGTAGTTGAATTCGGTCACGAAGTCTACTGTTTTAAATATTTTATCCTCTCACTGGGTGACCACCTGACTACCTCTCCAGCTAAACTTCTTAATATTTCATCGAGGATAACTAAACTTGATTTTTATTTAATTTAATCTACCTTAGCCTATCTACTACTAACCCATACCACAATATTAAATTAATAGTAAAGTCTCACAATTACAATGTATGTACACATCATACTAGTATAATAACAGTGCTGACTTCGGGGGAAGGATGGGAGTGATTTTTGCCCACCCAAAAACTGTCTAGAAGGGGTGTAGTGTCCTTTAGCCCCACCCGGATCAAAATCTCTATGTCTGGATTTTATTCATTTGTGCAACAATTTGTTGACAAATATGTTACAAAATACACGCCTTTCTTGGTTTCTTAGTTTTTAGTAATGATTTGCATTTTGAACAGTTTATGTAGTCTTCTTTATCTGTAGCCTAAACAGCACAATCTCGAGCATGTCTCTGATCTCGAAGTGCCCGAAATCAAACGCTGCTATCGAGTACTACTATCGGGGTATCGACTCAGCAGTTGATACTAGATAGTATTAGTTTAACAATCACCCCGGGCACTGAAGTCACTGTTCAAATTCCCACTTTGAGATCTTCCGATTTATTACACCTTCTATTGTCTATGTCATGCAGTGTCCGAATGAATCAGTTCTCATTTCTGTCATTGTGTTGTGATTAATAGCATAAATAAGCTATCAGTATGGTTATTTATAATTCGTTTGTTATAATTCGCAAATTCCCGGAAGAAAATGGACACATTTGTAATAGGAAATAAGATAAAGAGGTGGAGGAGAGTCCACATTCGGAAAACAACGTCAATCTGTGGTTAATATTTTCCTGTTAACATGGTGATATCTTATTTATCATCTTTTATATGCTACCGTTAACCAGTCAGTACAGATAATGTTGATCAGAATAATAGATTTAAAAAAAGTCTAGTTTATCCATCAAAATACCCCAAAAAATTAGGTATGTTAGATAAAGAATTGAAAACAATATCCTGCCACTAAAAAATTACACTTTTTATATAATTATATTTTATAACTAAATTATAAATAAAATCAATTAATTTTATATTAAAGTGTTGTCAAATTACTATTGTAGTTTTTATTTCATTTCTAGAGCTGTCCGACTTAAAACAATTTAACTAGGTGGAAATCTTACTCTTAGGCACGAGATCAAACTCTGTGATATATATATAATAGAGTTTGATCTCGTTATTGTACAGTTTGATAATATTTTAGAGGTTGGTAGTATAGGATGGAGTCAGTAAGACAATGGCTTACGGTTTGGTGTTTACGTTTGTTATTTGATTATTTAGTGGTTACTCCCAGAACCCAGTTCCAGTGAAAAACAGTGCATAAATTGACGACGAGGATGTTTCTTAATATATATAACCAACGTAAATAACAGTACTTCGTGAGTAAAAAATAAGGAAACAATCTGTTTGTTCTTTTCATGTGAAATCGAAATGGCTGTGTGCTACGTTTCAGCAAGAGGTAGTGTTAGCGTCAGTCATATAAGTGTCCGTGGAAAAAGTCAGTGACAAAGACCAGCTGTGGGCTAAGTCACAAGTTCAACTGTGTGCAGTATTATCCGTGCTACGGTATCATGACAATTTTTGTATTGAGACTGAAAGTAAATTAAACCATCCAAAATGGCTTTAATCGGTCAAATGAATCCGTATAAAGCTGAAATATAACAGTTTGCAGCATATATGGAGCGCCTTCAGCAGTTTTTCATAGTGAATGTTGTTGAAGACAATATGAAAGTGCCCTTATTTATAACCATGATTGTAACTCATGCATACGGCATTTTGAAAAGCATACTGGCTCCAAAACTTCCGACCACCAAAAATTACGATCAGTTAGTGGCGGCAAACACATTATGGACCAAAGCATAACGTTAATTCGGAACGATTTATATTTAATAAACGGGACCAAAAGGAAAATTAATCTATCAGTGATTATTTGGTAGAATTAAAAACGCTATCAAACACATGTGATTACGGACAATTCCTGGACAATGAGTTACATGATCGATTCATGTATGGTTTGAAATTTGTACCTATTCAAAAACGATTTTTGTCTTAGGACGCATTGGACTTTAAGCAAGCAGTTAAATTGTAAGTGGCATAAAATTGGCTGATAATCAAACAAAAATACTGCGTCCGGTGATGCTTATTAATGCGGTAAAACAAAAAGCGTTTTGTCATTGGGAAAAACTTGCGAAATGTCAGTTATTTGTGCAAAAATTGTGGGACAACTCATTGCTATAGTGAATGTCCAGCTAAGAAGTGGCGATGTTGCACATTCAATAAGAAAGAACATAATAGTAAGGTCCGTCTATCTAGGAACAAACATAAAAAAAAACATTTGACGTGAGACATGTTGATCAAGAATCAAATTAAGTTCCTTAAGAAACTGAGACTGAACCTAATGATTTAAAAGATATGGTACGGAATCTGAATATCAACAACATAGCCAAAATACAGTCAAAAGGCAGACATATCGTTCAATTGTTAGTAGAAGATGTGCCGTTAAACATGGAAGTTGACACTGATGTTGTAGTATCCATTTTTAGTAAAGGAATCTAGGAGAAACATTTCCAGCGTGTTCCATTGCAATCAACTGACCTAGTTCTCAAAACTGTTAGCAGAGATGCGCTGGAAATAAATGGAATAATTTAAGTGTGTGTGAAACATAATAATGACAGTTATGAATTATCAATGGTAGTATGCAAATCAAGAACAGTGGCTTTATTGGGAAGAGAGTGGCTTGATAATCTTGAACCAAATTTAAAGAAAGTGTTTGAACTGAGATCGGATGAATTGGCAAGCTTGGAAGAACAATTCTCAAGTATTTTAACCAAAATGGTGACAAAATTGTGGATTTAAGGCAAATTTAATTTACGGATGAATTGGCATGCTTGGAAGAACAATTCTCAAGTATTTTAACCAAAATGGTGACAAAATTGTGGATTTAAGGCAAATTTAATTTTTAAAGAAGATATAATACCTGTATTTAAAAAAAGCATATGATATTCCTTATAAATTAAAGTAAAAAGTAAAAGATGAACTCAAAAAATGGCAGGAAAAAGGAATCATCACATTATCCATAATTCACAATGGGCAACCCCTTTAGTTGTTGTATCAAAGAAAGGAGGATCCTTACGATTGTGTGCCGATTTCAAGACAACTGTAAATCCAGCTTTAAGGGTTGACCAGTACCCATTACATAAGATTCAATACATATTTGCCAATCTCATAGGGAAAGTGTTTTATGTAATAGTGATGGTTATAAATACTGAATTCGGTTTATTCAAGTGTCATCGAATGCTGTATGGAATAGCGAATGGTCTAAGTAATTTTCAAAGTGTGATGGACAGAATATTGCTAGGAATTGATGACGTAGTGTGTTATATAGATTATGTTCTTATCAGCGGTGAATCAGAACAACAATGCATGACTAAATTACAAATGGTCATGAAACGTCTTAATGATCATCACATTAAGATAAATACGGATGAATTGGCATGCTTGGAAGAACAATTCTCAAGTATTTTAACCAAAATGGTGACAAAATTGTGGATTTAAGGCAAATTTAATTTTTAAAGAAGATATAATACCTGTATTTAAAAAAAGCATATGATATTCCTTATAAATTAAAGTAAAAAGTAAAAGATGAACTCAAAAAATGGCAGGAAAAAGGAATCATCACATTATCCATAATTCACAATGGGCAACCCCTTTAGTTGTTGTATCAAAGAAAGGAGGATCCTTACGATTGTGTGCCGATTTCAAGACAACTGTAAATCCAGCTTTAAGGGTTGACCAGTACCCATTACATAAGATTCAATACATATTTGCCAATCTCATAGGGAAAGTGTTTTATGTAATAGTGATGGTTATAAATACTGAATTCGGTTTATTCAAGTGTCATCGAATGCTGTATGGAATAGCGAATGGTCTAAGTAATTTTCAAAGTGTGATGGACAGAATATTGCTAGGAATTGATGACGTAGTGTGTTATATAGATTATGTTCTTATCAGCGGTGAATCAGAACAACAATGCATGACTAAATTACAAATGGTCATGAAACGTCTTAATGATCATCACATTAAGATAAATTGTAATAAATCAGAGTTCTTTAAGACTGAAATAGAGTATCTTGGGTTTACGTTCTGTTCTGAAGGAATAAAACCTACAAAAGAGGAAATGGGGGCAATTCAAAAATGTCCAGCTCCCAAGGATGTCATTCAACTCAAATCCTATTTGGGATTACTCAACTTTTATGCTAAATTTATTCCAATGTCATCAACTCTCTTACAATCATTGAACAATTTGCTGTCAAAGAATGTGAAATTTGAATGGACAAAGAGATGTGAAGAAGCTTTTGAGAAAGGCAAAGAAGTGGTAATCAACCATAACTTGTTAGTTCATTACAATCCGGGCTTACCTTTACGAGTCGTAACAGACGCATCACAAAATGGGGTTGGTGCGGTATTGTGTCATGTTGTTGATAATAATGAAAAACCGATAGTCTTTGTAAGTGCTACATTAACATCAGCACAGAATAATTATTCTCAATATGAACGAAAAGAATTGGCAGTGATATTTGGCACACAGAAGTTTCACGGGTTTCTCTATGGGCAACAGTTTGAAATAATCACGAATTCGCAAGTAATACAGATACTTTTTGGTGAAAAAATAAATATTACAACACTTGCAGCAGCTATATTGCAAAGATAGGGGTTGATACTATCAGCTTACAACTATAAAGTGAAATATCGAATCAATGTCAAGAATGTGGATATGCTATCAAAAATACCCACTGAAGAAGCTTTTCTAGATGAAGGAGAGATTTGTGCTATCTCCCCTCCAATATTAGTGGGAAAAGTAGTAAAGGAAACAGCAAAAGACAACATCCTAGTTGCTGTACGATAGATGTCAAATAGAGGATGGCCAAATAAAGTGGGTCCTGAACTTGTGCCTTATTTTAGCAGACGAGAACAAATTTCCACAGTTGCAGGTGAGCTTGTATAGGGATCTCGTGTATTTATTCCCGAGAGTTTAAGAAATGATGTTCTTAAAGAATTGCGTGATCATCATACTAGCATTGTGAAAATGAAATTGTTAGCTAAATCAATATGCTGGTGGCCTAGCATGCACGCCGATATTGAAAATTCCGTAAAAGGCTGTGAAACGTGTCAGTTTACTGAAAACATAGGACAGTACAAGTATTTGACACCAAGGCCTATCACAAATAAAACATTTCAAAGGGTGCATATAGATTACGTGAACTATAAAAATCACATGATCTTGGTGCTAGTTGATTGCTAATCGTTTTGGATTGAAGCATGGATTGTTAAAAGAGCTACAGCGCAAGAAACTGTAACCAAATTAAGAGAGTTCTTTGCAACATTAAACATGCCAGATGTGATTGTGTCTGATAATATTTCACCGTTTAATTCAGAAGAGTTTGTTGAGTTTTGCCTTATTAATAGAATCAATGTAATAAAGTCATAGAGATGGGCGATAAATCACTTACTGTGATTTTTTCACCGAAACCATTTAATCACCGTTACTCCCATTGACTCGATCTCAAAAGTATCAGTGATTGAAATATCAGTGATTGGAGATACTCCTATCAGATGGCAACAGTTACTCGAGCTACGTAGCTAGTATTGTTTCATCTAGACACTCGAGTAAATACTCGCTTCACGGTCCTTTTCTAGCGTCTTTTCATAAGCTAAAACGTTGAATTTAAAAAAAACTGGACACTAAATCATTTTTAGTCATATCACACCACAACTAAAATAGTATAATGTTCTAAAAACTCACCATGCTCCATTCCACTGTGCTGACTATCTGCCAAGCAACCCAATTGGCTACACGAACGTGTTGTTTGGACTGAAAGCGCGAGGCAATGAGGACGTCAACATCGTATGTTCGCTAAGGCCACTGTGAAAAGTGAAGTACGACGTTTCCGGCGCAAGATTGTTGTATGTGCCAATAACGCTGTTCTGTAGCTTTCCAGAGCCAGCTTACCACGTGTTCCCCGTCCAATATTACCTCTTCCCCTCTTATTTCTCTCTTTGTATCCGTCTTATGTGTGTAACCCCTACTTTCACCCTCTCTGAGCAATGGATATTGAATAAATACTGCCAGGAGATTAGAGTTATTATCACTATTGGCAGGATATCTATCTGGGGCACGTCTACATATTCCCAAAACAAATGTAAGCTCTAGATTAAGTTTCGGCTATCATAATTCTAAATTCTTTTTCAGCTTAATATCATGATTTCATTTTCAAAGTCCTTTAGACTTGTGAAAGATACAAGAATGTTTAATATTAAGAATCCTTTTACTTGTGGAACTTACAGTTTAATATCTAGAATCGTTAAATTAAGTTTTCAAAGTAAAATTTTCAAAGTCCTTTAAACTTGTGCATATTTAGTATGTTTAATGTCCAAAGTCTTTTTGACTGGTGAAAGATACAAGAATGTTTAATATTCAGAATCCTTTTACTTGTGGGACTTACAGTTTAATATTTAAGAGTCCTTTTAATAAGGAAGTATTTAATATGTTTAATTTTGGAAGTCCTTTAGACTTGTGCATATTTAATATGCTTAATGTTCAAAGTCCTTTTAACTTGTAAAAGATACAAGAATGTTTAACTTGTGGAACTTACAAGTTAATATTTAGAGTCCTTTTAATAAGGAAATATGTAATATGTTTAATTTTGGAAGTCCATTAGACTTGTGCATATTTAATATGTTTAATGTTCAAAGTCCTTTTGACTTTTGAAAGATACAATAATGTTTAATATTCAGAATCCTTTTACTTATATAACTTACAAGTTAATATTTACGATCCTCTTGACTTATACAAATTTAATAATTTTTAATATATTCGGAGTCCTTATTTTTATAATGTCGCTAGGTAAAATACCTTAGGTGTTTTCTATCAAATAGATTGTAACGCCGCCCTTAGTCTTACCAAAAGAATAAGGCTGGCGCACAACATATATATATATATATATCATATAAAAAAAGAACCAATAATTGCAGAGGAGCCGATAGGATGGTAACGAAAAGCGAATAGGCTGACACTGGTCTATTCACTTTTTGCTTCTATGAACTCACACACCAATTATTTCATTATATATTACGGGTACAAGCGAAGAATATCATAAAGGTTTAATATAAAGACATACGTCAAAAATAACATTTTAATTTTATTGTGATAAATATTGAACAATAAATTTGTGCTATGAAGCAATGGCAAAAAACAAGAGTTACGAGGACATTTAGTAACCATGATCGGTTACGATTCAATGTGATATATAAGGTTACTCTAAAGAGTAGAAAACAATACAATGGCAATATGAAACTTTGGGGGCTGTATGGGCTATACTTATCTATGACCTTGATCATAAGAACATACCATATTTCCCTGCCACGCAGGTAATACAATACAAGCCTTTTACTTGGACAACGATATATTATCCGAAAATAAACTATCTTTACCATTTGAGTAATAAGTTAAAAGTCCTAACTTGGACAACAATAACAATGTCACATACGTAAGAATAAACTATCTTTACCATTTGAACAATAAGTTACAAGCCCTAGCTTGGACAACAATAGTAATGTCACATACGTAAGAATAAACTATCTTTACCATATGAGAAGTATGTTACAAGTCCTAATTTTGACAACAATATAGTAATATCATATACGCAAGAATAAACTATCTTTGTCATTTGAGAAATAAGTTACAAGTTCTAACTTGAACGACAGTAAACTAGCTTTACCATTTGAGTAATAAGTTACAAGTCCTAACTTGGACAACAATAGCAACGTCACATAAGCAAGAATAAACTATCTTTACCATATGAGAATTATGTTACAAGTCCTAACTTTGACAGTAATATACAAAAATTACTCAGCCGTATGGGTGATAGACATCTAAGCTCTCAATAGCGATACGTAAACAAAAACTAGTGACATCGCACGAAGCCTTACGGGGCTTCGTGTTGAAGTAAGCAAATATGTAAGAGTTCAAATTTAATAAAGTGTTTATGAATTGTTATACTACTCGCCAAAAAGAAATTTCCATGAACAATAGGCCGAAAGAGAATTTAGTACCTCCCTGAAATATCCAAGACACCTAGGTGTGTCCAAGGACATGATCCAGACAAGAGTCCTGACAAGAGTAGTCGTACATTTTGAACTCTCAGATTTAGCTCAAAAAAGGGGAGGAAAGGGGTAAACAAATAACGGTCAACACAAAACAAAGAAGAGAGGGAGGGATAGATAGAAATCCGGGGAACCATGTAGGAACTTGTAGAATATTCCAGGCCACGTGCTACGACATAACACTACAGTCTTGCGCGTGCACACCACACTTTTACCACCACGCCTCGAGATACCGCTCAGTCCACTCTTGCACGATATTTCCTCTTTTAGTCGCTCGGTGAATATCATAGAGGCATGTTGTTGTGATCTCGTGCGGGGAGGACATAGTGAAGTGAGACAGCTGAATGGGACCTAGATGAGTTCATCCGCTTAATTCTTGGTATGCTTTTGTAGTTTATTCCCAATAAATGCTACAATATGTATTTAGTTAATAAATAAAATTTACATTTATATTATTTATTATTAATACTTACCTTTTCTTGTTTATAAATAATGCTTAAATTTTTCTTGTTTATAAATAATACTTACCATTTTCTTTTTTATAAATAATACTTACCTTTATCTTGTTTATAAATAAAACTTGCATCTAACTATTTAACTTCCGATATGTTGATTTCTCTTATTTCTTATTTAGCTAAGTATTTTACTAAATCCTGGAAATACTCTTTAATTATTGTCTAATGATACTTTTTGTTTTGTTTTTGTTTAGCGCAATAATGCTGAATGGGTCGCAGAGAAACAAGAGAAAATATATTGTATAATAATATATTTGTTTTTTATTTTCCTATCAGCTTATTCTGCATTTATTCTCCTTTTTTATGCTGTATAACTTTATATGCCTGTCTTGGTCCTGGAGGACAAAAAGGGGCTACAATTGTTTTTTTATTTTTTATTTTCTACCAGCTAATTGAGAATTGACCTTATATACTGACATGTTTTATGGAGACGACTGAATTATATCCATTCTGAATGGCAGCCATTCAGACATTTCTTAAACAAGCACCACAAATAAAAAGTCTGATTTGTATCCATTATCATAATACCCACAAAATCCTGAATTGTATCCATTTCTGAATGGTAGCCATTCAGACAGTTTTCAAATAAACGACTTTAACAAAAATCCTGATTTGTATCCACTAGAAATATTTGCATTATATCCACAAAATCCTGAATTGTATCCATTTTGAATGGCAGCCATTCAGACATTTTCTTAAACACGCATTACAAATAAAAAGTCTGATTTGTATCCATTTTCATAATGTCCACAAAATCCTGAATTGTATCCATTTCTGAATGGTAGCCATTCAGACATTTTCTTAAACGAGCACCACGAATAAAAANTTTCTAAACCAAACGCCATTATGTTATGTTAATTTTTAATGTCACATAAATATTAATTGTTGTAAAACAGATCACTAAATTAATTACACAATTATATGAGTTTCTCATAGTACATCAAATAAGTTTTAATATTGGTACACAAGTTTAACATAATGTTTGACGGACAATTAATTTTGCTCAAATTACATAACATTTATCTATAAAATATTAAATATCTTTTTTGCTTTTGCTTTTTTATTTTACAATTATGGTAAACTTATTGAAACGCATACTTTTTTTTATTAACTGTACATTAGTCAGGCAACATGAAACCCAGATGAAACCTGAAGATTAGGTAGCTGTATATCAATTGTCAATGTCAGGGCCGACAAGAAGAGTTTATGTTAGGCCTTTAAGTATCGAATTCCATTGCAAGCCGCCAAACTCCAAAGTAATTAGTTTTCCTTCCAAGTTTTAACATATTTTCATGGGACTATTAGAGTAAATACCCAGTAGGTACTCAGAAGTACTCGATACTCGATTGTACTCGCCTACTTGGACAGCAGCTAACTTCTAGCTTTGGCCGAGGTTGGAAAGTGAAAAAATATCGGTCCATCAAAATACTGTGAATGCCAGTCATAGCGAAAAAGCACTTGTATAAATATTCAATGTTTTAAAATAACAGTCACTGTAGTCACTGATATATTAAAATCACTGTTTAGCCCATCTCTATAAAGTCACCGCCGTGTCATTCACAATCAATTGGTACTGCAGAAAAAGTGGTTAAAATTGTAGCAGGAAAATTGAAGACGGTAAACCAAACCTCTAACGTCCCGCTTGACGTATTGTTAGTGAAATAGTTGTTTCACTGTAGACATACTCCAAATACAGTGATTGAGAAGACTCCCGCTGAACTAGTATTGCGATTCGCACCAAAAACAGGATTGCACATGCTAAAACCAAGCTTCAGTAAACTACGTGACTCAATTACTCATAAAAAAAACCTGGAGTTCTTCCCACAAGAAACAGTCAAAATAAAGATGCCAGGATAAAATGAGTTTAGATGGAAAACTGGTGTCGTTCTTAAAAGATGCAGTAAAGTGACATACTTAGTTTACTGTAGTGAAACAAGAAAAGAGCGACTTTTCCATGCAGATCAATTGAGGAAACTAACATGTGAAGGGCCAAACACAGAACCGCAGCTCACAGAATCACCAGTCATCCAAGAATGACTGTCGGTTCTGCCACCGGAGCCTCAACAAATTCAGAGGCCATCTAATGAAAAAAAATTGAAAAAAACACAGTGCAAAGGGCGATTTGACACCATTAGAAAGGCCTGTACCAGCTCCAATCCAGCCTACTGCAGTGTAAATCCCGGAGACAACACCTCACGTCCTGCGTCGTTCATCTAGGAGAACAAAACCTCCAAAAAGACTAAATCTTCAATGATAATGCATTAGGCCAGCCACATGTAACATTTAGGTTTCTTATTATTTTTTAAGGAGAGAGTGCACAGTATAATGTTTTAGAGGTTGGCAGTATGGGATGGAGTCAGTAAGACAGCGGCTAACGTTTAAGTTTTCACGTTTGTTATTTTATTATTTAGTGATTACTCCCAGAATCCAGTTACAGTGTAAAATAGTGCAGTTATGTTAGTTTATTGTTTGATTTTTTAAAAGTATATTTATATAAAGATTATTGGGGTTTAGTTACAAAACTATTCTACCTTTGAAGAATTTGAGCCTGAAGATTGATCAGGCTATATTAATTCAGATAGAATACACTTCTGAGTCTACGTCTACTGAATTACCGCGTATTTTTCTTCTTCTTAGACGCAGGATATAATACCAAACTAATTTAAACTAAACCACCGAGAAAGTGAAATAACATGTACACATTAATACTATCATTCACAATTCTCTTGGAGTCCCTGGTCGTCATACTTCCAATGAGACAAAACTCTCAAATGGCCCGTCTTCTAGCGGGCAGTGTGTGAATAATGTATGAGTACACTAAGCCCCTAGGATAGCTAGAGAGGAGATAACTGGCGTCACAAGAAACTTGCTACCAGGATAGCGACATTCACACCACAATCTTAATGGCACCGTAAAAATATCAACAATACAAGACACTAGCAGTAAAACTGTGATTATTATGAAACTATTTTGGTTTTATTTAAATGGCCAGCTATTATTACAAAATTGTAATAATGATTATTGATAAAATTAGATTTTCAGAGTCTGAATAAAACTTAAAATTCCAAGTAATGATTAATTCAAAAAGTATAAAATCACAAATAGGTTCATTGTATATTATTTTCCCATGTCGTTACTGTGAGAGTGAAAAAATTGTTGGGTAGTATTGACTAGTGATATATTATTTAGGTTGAGGTAGTTTCGAATATTTTAAACAGAAATAAACAAAACACTTGTAAATAGATTCTAATAAAATAATATGTTTATTTTGACTTAGTATTAAATGCACATTTCAAATAAATACAGATCTATTTGTATGTGTAGGTCAACGATTCTTACAAATACCCTAGGGATAAATCGTGTTTATCAAAGAAAATCGATAGATATAATATTGTTTTCAAAATGTTTACTGCATTTTCTTTAGCTAGCAATTTAAATAAATTTATCACGGCATTAAAGGGCCCATAAAAATTCACAGAAATCTTTTTTTTTATCTTTTCACATCCTTAGTAAACAGCTGATAAAAATAAAATAAAAGTGCATAATTATACAAATTTAGTTTCATTACGCTAATGAAACTAGTAGTTTGGTCATTTGAAGAAGTAAACTTACTTTTATATGGTCAATATATTATGTTAGAAAAATAACATTTTTAGGAACCAACAAATGGTATAATATTATTAAGCTACGATAAAAGTTCATACATACTTAGTTAAGTTTTATACAAGATAGTTATTAAAAATACAATAATTTGTTGTTAAATACAGCCTTAAAAAGTGTATTCATTTCCATTTTCAAAATCTCCATAGTCTTCCTATTCTATCAAGTCTTTTGGCATTAGAGGTATGCTACCACTACTAGGTCTAGTTTTAAATGTATTAAAGTAAGGATATTATTTCTCACCCTTTAATGAATTCAATTGTTCAAAGTTTTGTGAAAAGTCGGCTCAATTGTTTCATATTCAAAGCTGTCTTATGCCTCGAAATTATTTTGCATGGAGACACTTCTCTTTCCCGCGATTTCAGCACGTTCACTCTCATATCCACTACGGTCGTCTGTTTTCATCCCTTTCACTGCCACTTCGTTAGAAACACCCTCTTTTTCTGCAATACTTGATATAGTTGGTGTAGAACTTACAAATACATACTTGTTACTGAAATGTTCGTTCCCAAACGAAGAAAGGTGATTTGTCGCCAAGCTAAATATAATTTCATTGTCAAACACAATTTCTTGATCTTCTGTTGCTAATTCCTTGGGGTTTTCATTTTGTTTTCCGGAGAAAGATGCGTAATCTCCAAACCTTGACAGTGGACCACCGTGTTTAATTGCTTTTTTGTTGTGTATGTGACCATGGCTTTGTGTATCTGGGACATTATTGGAGTTTTTGTGATTATTTTTTTTACTCTTTCCTTGTTTTGTATGTTTTTGCTTCAGGTAGGGTGAACTTTTATTTACATCTGAATTAGTTTCTTTATTTTGAATGGACAGTAACAACAAATAGAATGGACCTCCCTTATATGATGTTCGATCAAAATATTCTTTCTTCTCTGGAAGATTATTATTTGAAGTGTAATCAGGATTGTCAACCATTTCCTCATTTACCTTTCGTGCATAGATATAATCATAAATTGGGAACTTAAATAATTTATGGGTGGATATTGGACGAATAATTTGCGGCGAGGATAAAATAAAATTCAATTCTTTTATTTTATTTTTAAGGGTTTCTAAGGGTTTATTTTTAAAACTGGGTTTTAATTCACATGGGTATTTTATTGTATTGAATTTAGGGTCTATTGGACTTCGTTTAGTCTCAAAGTAGTTAAGAAAATTGGGTTGTGTCCAATATGGCGAAGTCTCCTGTGACCCGCAGGCCCCTAGTTGTTCTTTATTGTTGGTTGGTGATTGGAGCAATGAGTTAGATTTAACGTTGCCTTTATGGTGGGTAGTCACTTTTGCTTGATTTGTGAATGAAAGTTCGCCCTCGTAATACGATTCTGAATCTTCTTTGTAAGATTGTTCCTCGTTAGCCAAAGCTACGGTGAGTGATCCCGACACAAAAGTGTCCAAATCAGACAAAGGGTGGAAATGACTATCCTCATTTTGATTATATTCTTCCTTCTCAGATGTTGATGATACGTTTTCTTCACTCGATGACGATTTGTAAAGTGATTCTGGAAATAGATTATCCAAATCAGACAAAGGGAAACTATGTTTATACTCATCTTGAAAAAATTTCTCTTTTTCTTCCTTGGATATTCGTTCTTTCCTTGATAACATTTTGGGAAGTGATCCAGGAACAAGATTTTCCTGCTTGGACAAGGGAAAAGTGTGTTTATCTTCATTTTTAATGTATTCCCCATTTTCTTCTTTGGATATTTGATCTTCCATTGATAGAGTTTTGGGAAGTGATTCTGCAATTAGATTTTCCTGCTTAGACAAGGGAGAAGTGTGTTTATCTTCATTTTTAATATATTTCCCATTTTCTTCTTCGAATATCTTATGTTCCCTTGATAGAGTTTTGGGAAGTGATTCTGCAATTAGATTTTCCTGCTCAGACAAGGGAGAAGTGTGTTTATCTTTATTTGTAATATATTTCCCTTTTTCCTCTTCAGATATTTGTTTTTCTCTTGAAAAAGTTTTGGGAAGTGATTCTGCAATTAAATTTTCCTGCCTAGACAAGGGAGAAGTGTGTTTATATTCATTTAGAATATATTCCCCATTTTTTTCAATGAATGTTTNTATTTCCCATTTTCTTCTTCGAATATCTTATGTTCCCTTGATAGAGTTTTGGGAAGTGATTCTGCAATTAGATTTTCCTGCTCAGACAAGGGAGAAGTGTGTTTATCTTTATTTGTAATATATTTCCCTTTTTCCTCTTCAGATATTTGTTTTTCTCTTGAAAAAGTTTTGGGAAGTGATTCTGCAATTAAATTTTCCTGCCTAGACAAGGGAGAAGTGTGTTTATATTCATTTAGAATATATTCCCCATTTTTTTCAATGAATGTTTGTTCTTCCCCTAATAAAGTTTTGGGAAGTGATCCTGGATTAAGAATCTCCAACTTAGACAAATGAAGATTATCCTTATTCTCATTTTCAATATGTTCTCCATTTTCTTCCATGGACATTTTTTCCGTCCCTAACAAAGTTTTGGGAAGTGATCCTAGATTAATAATTTCCTGCTTAGACTGAGGGAAAGAATGTTTTTCTTCACTTTGAGTATAATCCCCATTTTCTTCCTTAGATATTTGTGCTTCATTTTCTTTCGTCGATATTTCTTCTTTTCCTACTAAAATTTTGAGAAGGTGTCCTGGATTAAGATTTCCATGGTTAGATAAAGGGAAAGTTGAATTATCTTCCTTTTGAATGTAGCTTACATTTTCTTCCTTTGGTATTTGATCTTCTCTTAATAAAGTTTTGGTAAGTGATTTTGGAATAATAATTTCCTTCTTAGACGGAGGGAAATAATTTTCATCTACATTTTGAATATTTATTTCATTTTCTTGGTTGAATATTTGTTCTTCCTTTGATATAGTTTTGGGAAATGATATTGGAATTAGATTTTCCTGCTTATACAAAGGTAAAGTCTGTTCAGCGTCATTTTGGATATAATTATCATATTCTAGTTTTGGTATTCGTTCTTCTCTTGACAAATTTTTGGGAAGTGTGGCTAGAATAATATTTTCCTGCTTGGATAAATGGAAAGAATTTTCATCCTCATCATGAATATTATCATTTTCTATCTTAATTATTGGTTCTTTACTGAGTCTATTTATGGGAAGTGGTTCTGGAATGATATTTGCTTGTTTGGACATGGATAAATTCTGTTTATCTTCAATTTGAAAATATTCCCAATTTTCTTTCTTGGCTATTTGTTCTTCATTTGGTACAGATTTTGGAATTGATCCTGGACTAAGAACTTCCTGCTTAGTCAAATGGAAAGAATCTTTACCTTCCTTTTGAATATATTGCCCAGTTTCTTCCTTTTCTAGTTGTCCTTCCCTTTGTTCAGTTTTGGGATATGACCCTGGAATAGTATTTTCCTGATTAAACATATGGAGAGAATGTTTATCTTCATTTGGAATATATTCCTCATTTTCTTTCATGTATATTTGTACTTCCTTGGATAAGGTTTTGGGAAGTAATCCTGGAGTAAGATTTTCCCGCGTATAAAAAGGGTAGGAATATATATCTTCATTTTGAATATTTTCTCCCTCGAATATTTGTTCTTCCTTTGGTAAAGTTTTGGAAAGTAATCCTGTAGTAAGATTTTTATGCTTAAATAGAGGAAAATAACCTTTATCTTCATTTTGAACAAATTTCTCATTTTCTCCTTCAGATATTTCTTCTTCTCTTGATAAGTTTTTCAGAAGTGATTTCGGAATAAAATTTTCCTGTCCAAACAAATGGAAAGAATTTTTATTTTCATTTTGAAAGTATTTCCCATTTTTTCCTTTGAATATTTGTTGTTCTTTTGGTAAAGTTTCTGAAAGTGATCCTGGAATAAGATTTTCCTGCTTGTACGAAGGTAAAGAGTGTTTATCTTCACTATGAATATAATCCTCAATTCCCTCCTTAGGTACTTGTTCTTCCAATGGTAATGTTTCGGGAAGTGATCCTCGAATAAGATTTTCTTGTTTATAAAAAGAGAAAGAATATTTATCTTCATTTGGATTATATTCTTCATTTTCTTCCTGGGATACATATTCTTCCCTTGATGAAATTTTGGGAGGTGATTTTGGAATTAAAATTTCCTCCTCATACAAGGGAAAATTGTATTTATCTTCATTTGGAATATATTCTCTATTTTCTTCCTTGGTTATTTGTTTTTCGTTTGATAAAGTCTTAGGAGGTGATTCTGGAATTAGATTTTCATGTTTAGACAAAGGGAAAGTGTGATTATCCTCATTTGGGATATATTCCTCACTTTCCACCATTTCCGTTTGTTCTTCCTGTGATGAGGTTTGGGGTAGCGATCCATGAATAATATTTTCCAGATTAGACTGAGGGATAGAATGTTTATCTTCATTTTGAATATAATCCCCATTTTCCTCCTTATATATTTGTTCTTCCATTGATACAGTTTTAGGAAGTGATACTTGAATAAGATTTTCCTGCTTAGATTGAGGGAAGGAATGTTTATATTCATTTCGAATGTATTCCTCATTTTCTTCCAAGAGTATTTGATCTCCTCTTGATAAGTTTTTGAGAAGTGGTCCTGGATTAAGATTTT